>JAMJFZ010002869.1:8225000-8410000 GCA_026225945.1 Cricetomys ansorgei
CAGCCAGTTGGCTGTGGAACGTCCATGCCCAATGGTCCACTTCAGGTAGGAGACTGGTGTGGCTTGAGAGCGGAGCTCAGCAAGGGACGCTCTCCGCGAAGGCCTCTCCCTGTAGGGTGGCTTAAATGACCCAGGCTGGAAGGTGGAGAGAAGAGTGGATACCCCCCAGGGCTCTGGGCCACCCTCGAGGTCAGTAAAGTAGAATATTTTCCAGAAACTACCAGGGGTGGATGTGTCATTCAGCGTGGTGCCCTAGGCACCTAGGGGTTAGCATCAGGATTCCGAAGGGCTCAGGTCTAAGGGCCAGCCAGCAGTGACCATGCTAGGAATGTGTGCGGATAGGGAGTCTAGGCATTGTTTTACGTTCTCCCTACCCCCACACCTCCAGCCTCTTCCCCACCCCCACCGACTAGCCTATCTTCCCTCCCCACCACGGCAGGCACAATGGTATGGCCTCAGCCCCTCCCCAGACCGTAGGAGCTTTCCAGGTTTGGTCCCTGGTTTCTGCTGCTCCAGGTGGGCCAGCTCTACTCAACTACCCACGGTCTCCTGGCACCCCAAGGGTGATTGGTGGCCAGTGTCACTTCCCCTTATGGACTGCCCTCAACTCTTCTCCCTTCCAGACACCGGGTCCAGTAAAGCAACTGAACTTGGCGACCGCTGAGGTACTTCAGTTGGTGGCCTCAGGTGCACCCATTAGGTACCCTTGGTGGCGGGAGTTTCTTTGGGAAGTGAGCGTCTAAAGGACCTACTAGCGAGTCCCTGTAGCCTGCTATGCCTAGTTTGGTCTCCAGGACACAGAGGAGAGAATCAAGATGGCTGGCAGCCCCTTGGTCTCGCAGCCTGGGCAGCCAAGCCAGTGTGGCAGGGTAGGGATCAACTCGACCGCCTTCCTGAGTCCTAAAGTCCGTGTGGCCCACATGTTTGTGGGTTTAGTAGATCACAGACTGCAAGGTATGCTTTGAGAGGGACAGGGAGAAAGGGAAGGTCTCCAGGGAACACTGGATTCTCAGTGGAGCCCGGGAAACAGTTCGAAGGGAAGGAGTTTGTTCTACAGGCTGCCCCCCACCCCCAGTCTTTCCCTGGTCCCACCCCTCTTAAAATACAGGGGATAGAAGCCAGAACCCGGCTCTGAAGCTTCCATCTGCTTGCAAATAGGGAGCTGAGGCGACAGGAAGGCTGGTTCTGGTAAAGGTGAGCAAGAGTTTGTTGCTCCGGCCCACTCAGCCCTTACGTGACCCCAGAGTCCTTTCCAGGCGCTAAGATGTTTAGAAACAGATGCCCCAGCTCTGCTCCCTCCTCTCCAACTTGAAGCCTGTATCATGGCGGCGGCGGGAGGGGGTGTGTGTGCCTCTCTGGTTTAGTACTTTCCAGATCCTTTCCAGCTGATTCAAAAAGGCCAGCAGGGCAGAGTCGGTAGACTGGTCCCGTTCCTTCAGGGCACCTGGCAGCGGTCATTTGGCCCTGCGTACACATCAGGAAGGGCGCCATTGCCAAAGTGCGGCACCTGAACTCCATCACCAATTATCTACTTAAGGGCTTCCTCCTGCAGCCCCTGCCCTTTCCACACTGGCTATTTTTTGGTGGTCCAGCCGTATTTTGTTTGGCTGAGGGGTGGGGTGATTGTAAACTCTCCCTTGACGCTGCTTTTTAAATTTTATTGTAGAGACAGGGTTTCCCTATGTAGACTAGGCTGGACTTGAACTCAAGAACCTTGCAAATGCTGGGATTTACAGGCTTGTGCCAGTAGATCCTATCAGCAAGCGTTTGAGGAAGCCTTAAGTGGGGTATTTCCTACTTACATCTCTTCCTCTTTGGGGGAAAGAAAAGGAGGGAAGAGCTAGGGTGGAGTCAGGTGTGACTAGGCCAGGGAGATGAGGTAGGCAAGACCCGGTAGGTGTGTGTGTGCAGAGGAGGTGTGCCGTATCTGGACACTGTGTCGGACACTACTGGAGGAACTCAGGCAAGTCAGCTTTCCTCTTCACCCGTTTCCTTGTCTACAGAGTGACTGGGTGCATCTCAAAATGCCAAGGCTTCTCTGCTTCACTTAAATGCTTAGAGAATTTTGTGTAACAGAATTACAGCGGTTGGGAGAGCGCTGGAGTCAGACTGCTAAGGTTTTGCAGCTTTTAATAGCTGTATGTTCTTTCTTAATTTAACCCCCGCTGAACCACCCCTTCCCCGGGTGTGAGCTAGGCATATTGATGCCTGTGATGGGGTAAGTGTGATGGAGTTGTAGCTGCACACGAAGGGAAGGTGAGACCCACAAAGTAATAAAATTACCTCTGAAAAGCCTGGAATCAAATGTTCACCCCCACAAAAGCCCACAGGGACTTGCGATCACCCAGGGGAACATCATGCTCCACTTCTAAGCAGGCACCCAGGGTGGAAGCAGGGAAAATCACCTACGCCACTGAAATTGTTCTTTCTGAGACTTTGGTGGAATTACCTAAGTTAAATGCGTTTGGTGCCGAGTCAGTAAGTGGCAGCTATTTTCCTAATTTTGTTTGCAAAGTATCTCAAAGCACCCATTTGCATGCAGCTGCATAGCACTGCGTAACAGGTGACATCACAGGAGAAAAGCAGAAGGAACATTATCCTGTTTTTTGGGGATGATTTCCTGACAGTGGGAGGAAAAAAAAACCCCACAACTCTTCGTCTTTAGAACTTGTTTTCTGGGGTTAAGGTTTTCTTTTTTTTTGTTCATTGCATATGTTAAATGTTCTACTAAGGACTGGTATGAAGCTTTTCTCCCAAGTATAAAGGAAATAGATTAGTTTTTAACATTTATGATTGCCTACGCGTGCGGGTTGTGCATATGATATGTATCTGTGGACATCCGAGTCACGCAACTCTCCCACCTCGACTTGGGGTTCAGGGGTCAAACCCAAGTTGCCAGATCTGTGTGGCACTTTTACCTGTGGGTCATCCCACCAGCCAGTGATTCATTTAGTGATGATGATATTTTTCAAAAATGTAAAACGCATAAAAGATTCAAAGGCCAATTCCTGCCGAGGTTGGGGGACAAGGGTTCCAGGATTACACTTCTATAATCCCAGCATTCAGGAGGCTGAGACAAGGCTCTTTCAAATTCAAGGCCAGCCTCAGCTACATAATGAGACCCTCTCAAAGAACAACAAAAACAAAAAAACCCTGTAAACACCCCCCCAAAAAAAAGATAGAAAAGAGGAAAAAAAGAATCCAAATCTAGATTAAATAACAGCACGAGTAGAAATTTGGTGAGAGTTTATGTCAGATTATTCCTAATATACACATCTGTTTTTCTTAATATACACATTTTCAAGACGTTTACAGTCTAGAATGTCAGCCAAGGGTGATTCTGATTATTCCTCTTTGAAAGGCTTTCCTTTCTTGCCGTCAAGTAAAATTCTGGCAGCTCCTTTAATGCTTTAAAGTCCTTTCCTCCCCACTTTTATCCAATCACAATCTACATCCCTGTGCATCTCCTTAAGCATACAGTCTGATGCGCTGGGGATGGCTTCTCAAACACACTTTTTAAATGACGGTTAATTAAAGCAGTGTGTTAGGCTCCGAGAATCAGCTCTGAGGAGCCAGAAAAGAAAATACTCTCTTTTCAAATTGAAAAGCTGTCCACAGAGGAATGCCTCTGCTTGGCCATTACTCAAATTAAGGTGATTGACCTGTGTTGGGAGGATTGCTGTTTAAGTAGAATGAGCTCCTGGCTAGTTCATTCACTTGTGATACCTTGGACAAATTAGGCTGCTGACAATTGCCTCTGTTTTTCCACCTGTGAAATGGGGCCAATGATAGTGCCAACTTTTTTCTTTCATTTTGGAGACAGGGTCTGAAGTATCCCAGACCAATTTTAAATGGGAGATGTAGCCAAGGATGACCTTAGACATTGATCCACCTGCCTCCACCTCCACGTGCTGGAATTATAGGTGAGTGGGGGTTACTGTTCTGGAATTGCAATTATGTACCACCACACATGTTTATGTAGTGGCAGAAATAGAACCCAGGGCTTCCTGTGTGCTAGGTAAGCTCTCTGCTAGCTGAACTACAACCCCAGCAACCCCTCACACCCTTGTTAAACTCATCTGTCTATTTTAAAATTTTATTTTATGTGTGTGAGTGTTTTGCTTGAATTATGTCTGTGCACCACATGCATGTCTGGTGCCTGTGGAAGTCAGAAGAGGGTGTTGGGGTTCCTGGAACTGGAGTTATTGAAGGTATCGCACCACCATATGGGTGGTAGGAACTGAACTCGGGTCATTAGTGAGAACAACAATGTTCTTAACCTCTGAGCCCAGGACTCATTTAAAAAAAACATTACACATTTATTTATTTTTTTGTATGTAATGGGCATACATGTAGTGGTCAGACAATTCCAGAGTCTGTTCTCTCCTTCTACCGTGTGGGTCCTAGGAATTGAATTCAGATCATTAGGCTTGACAGTAAGCGCCATTATTCATTGAAGTTGGTGCGTGTGCAGATGCACAGGTGTGCACAGTAGCCATGGGTTGATATTGGGTGTCTTTCCTGCATTGCCCGGCATCTTCCTTTCTGAGATTGGTTCTCTCACTGAACCTGGAGCTCACTGATTCATTTAGGTGGCCAGGAAGCCTCAAGGATCTCCTGACTCTGTACGTGGTCTATGCTGCTCCCTTTGGCTTTTTAGCATGGATCCTGATGATCTGAGTGAGCTCAGGCCCTCGTGGTTTCTGGGTCTGCGTTGTACCAGCAGAGCTCTTTCCCCATTTGTCTCTCAGATCTTTTTTCTTTTTTGCAGTACAGGGGTTTAGACATATGGTCTCCTGCATGGTAGGCCAGTGCCTTACTGCTGAGCTGTAACCCTGGGAGTTCCTTGCTGTATCAGTCTGTCTTCATATACTGTTTTGTTGGGGGGGAGAATTAGGAAAAATCCAACTTTAATCTCTATTCGAAGGGGGCTCTGATAGCTTCCCGCCGGATGTTATGCTGCTCTGTCTAAACTCTGCAAGTGACCATTGGTCAAAGCTTAGTTATACTGCAGGTTTTTAAACCATATCTATTCCCAGTTCTCTTTGGAGTCTGAGGCAGGGGGATCCGGAGATTGTGTTTAAAGAAAAAGTAAAACAAGAAACTGTATCCTGAAAATTTTGTATCTTGCTGTATCTAAGTCAAAGGATATTTTACACTTCTCGTATTTTACAAAGTGCATGGCTTTGTAAGGTCATCCCTCGATTATGTGGTAATATAGATTCATTTTCGTAATACACTTTTTGTTGTTGTTGTTTTTCAAGAGACAGGGTTTCTCTGCTGTGACTCTGGCTGTCCTGGAACTCACTCTGTAGACCAGGCTGGCCTGGAACTCACAGAGATCCTCCTGCCTCTGCCTCCCTGGGTGCACCGCCACTGCCCAACTGTAATATAACTCTTTAATAGAAGTGTTGATAACATGATTATACAGTATAAAAATCTTGGGCAAATGTCAAGTTACTGCCATGTATATGTTTACAAAATTGTAATCACAAAATTACAAAAAAATTGATTTTTTTTTTGAGGGAGTTGATACATGGTCTTAGGCTGGTCTTAAACTCACTACATAGCTCAGTTTGGCCTTGAATACCATCTTCCAAGTGCTGGGATTTCAGGAGTGTGCCACCTGTGCCTGGCTTTATTATCTTTTGAGATAGTCTTAATGGTGTTCTCCAGGCTGGTTCTGAATTCCTGGGCTCTGGTAAGTCTCCCCTGTTTTCTTTTTTTCCTTTTTTCTTCTTTCTTTCTTTCTTTCTTTCTTTCTTTCTTTCTTTCTTTCTTTCTTTCTTTCTTTCTTTCTTTCTTTCTTTCTTTCTTTCTTTCTTTTCTCTTTCTTTTTCTTTTCTCTTTCTTTGTTTCTTTCTTTCTCTCTTTCTTTCTCTCTTTTTCTTCCTACCTTCTTTCCTTCCTCCCCCCCCCCTCCTCTTCCTTTTTTAGTTTTTCAGTGTAACAGCTCTGGCTGTCCTAGAACTTGCTTTGTAGACTAGGCTGGCCTCAGAGCTCCTCCTGCCTCTGCCTCTCAAGTGCTAGGATTAAAGGCATGTGTCACTATGCCCAGTTGAAAATTAATACTTTTAAGTGACAGTAATATAGTTAACTTATTTGAAGAAATAAGCTCACTTGATTTTCTTTTAATTAAAAATTTTAAGATATTTATTTTATGTTATGAGTGTTTTGCCTGCATGTATGTGTGTGTATTACAAGCATGCCTAATGCCCAAGGAGGCCAGAAGAGGTGTTGGATCCCCTGGACCTGGAGTTACAGAAGCTTGTGAGCTGCTATGTGGGTGTTGGGAACTGAACCCAGGTCCTCTGGAGGAGCAGCAATGGCTAGCCCTTGAGACATCTCTCGAGTGTTACCTGATTCACTTGTGAGAAAATCTTTGTCAAATATGCCCGAGTCTATATAACCCATTTCTTTCTGTCTCTGTAGTGGTTTTTGTTTTTATTTTCAATCAGGTTCTTCTGGCCCTGCTCCAGCCTCATAGCCCTGGTTGACCTTGAACTCTGAACCTGATCCTTCTGTTTCAGCTTCACAGAGCTGGGAGTATGGATGTGTGCTGCCATGCCTTACTGTAAAGTCCGTCAGTGTTTTCTCTAAAAACAGTATTCCAGCCAACTCTCTTGAAAAGTTAACCTACTCTGGGGCAGGCCCTTTTCCTTAGCCTTTCTCCTAAGAATCTGTCTTTAAATCTATAATAAAACCCTTAATAAACCCCCAACCATGGTTTAAAAAACAATTCGGCTGGGCAGGGTGCACACTTTTGATCCCAGCACTGAGAGGCAGAGGCAGGACCTGGATTTGAGGCAAGCCTGGTCTACCTAAAAATGTTCCACGCTAAGAGAAGCTAATTCATCCAATAATAGTCCAAAGGAGACATTTATCCTGCTCAGCTTGATGAAGTCCCTCTCCTGATTCACATGGGCAAGCTTAAGGACTTCTTTTGTTGTTGTTGGGTTGATAAAATGTGTCCTCAGAGACATTTTTCAAGGACATCAGGGGAAAGAACATGGCTTCCAGTTTAATCAAACTAGGTGTGTTATCTTTATTTCTGACAGGAAAGATAGGTTCTCACACTGTAGCCCAGGCTGGCTTAGAATTCACTTTGTAGTCTGTCCTGGCCTCAACCTCATGGCAATTATTCTGCCTCAGTCTCCAGAGTGCTGGGATTAACGGGAGTGAGTTGTCACTCCCCATTATAAAATAATATAGTTTTATTCCAGTCATAGGAAGATGAATTCTATCACTGTGCTAAATTATCATGGCATGTCTAAGTATTAGTCTCAAAGTAATTTATGAGGGACCTGGGACTATAGTTTAAGAATCATTGTCCTAGGTTTTGACTCATTTGATCATGAATCTTTAACCACTACAGAGATCACTATTTGTCTGTCAATCTATCTATGTATCTATGTATCTATGTATCTATCTACCTACCTGACTACCTACCTACCTACCTACCTATTTATTTTTAAGACAGGGTCTCACTGTATATCCCCGGCTGGCCTGGAACTCAGAGATCTGGCTGCCTCTGCCTTCCCTATGAGTGTTCGGATTAGAGGTGTGTACAACCAGGCCCAGTAGAGGTATAGTTTATGCATCTCTTGTATAATGTGTATTGTACTAGATAAAGCTGTGTGGTAAAAGTGTGTCTGTGTTTGTGTATTCTTCTGTTTGCTTTGTTTTTTAGATAGAATCTGGCTAGGTAGCCCAGACTGGCCTCAAATTCATGATCCTCCTGCTTTCACCCCCCAGTGCTGAGACTGTATGTGTTTTTTTTACTTTCATTATATCAGTTAAATCCGTCACAGTTCTCTAAGGTAGGCACTCACTGTCCCACCCCTTTACAGGGGAGAAAGCAGAATAGGAGGAAGGTGTTTTGCCAAACTAACGTTAGAGCAAGTATTCAACGCTGAGTTCCAGAGACCATGCTTTTCCTCAGAACCAGTGAGTGACTAAACAAAGCCAAGGTAGCAGTTAGCTGTTGTCTCTTCTGGGAAACAAGAGTAAATGGACATTGCCTCTAGGGAGAAGGTGCAGGGGTGCACAGGGCACCACCATTGTTGGGTATCATACAGGCATCTTGTTCTGTCTGACCTCCACCCTGTCTTTTGCCCTATCAGGATGACTTCTCAGGATCAGCTGGTGCAGCAGGTGCTGCGGGATCTGCAGGAGGCAGTGGAGTCCGAGGGCCTGGAGCATCTAGTCAGTGCTGCCCTGAAGGCCAAGAAGGTCCTGTCTTCCTTCACCCTCCCCATCTGCCAGAAGGGTGGCCCCGGGCCCCAGGTGCTGGAGGTGGACTCGGTGGCTCTAAGTCTGTACCCAGAGGATGCTCCTAAGAACATGCTGCCCCTGGTGTGCAAGGGCGAGGGTAGCTTGCTGTTCGAGGCAGCCAGCATGTTGTTGTGGGGGCACACTGGCCTCAGCCTGGAGCTGCGGGCCCGCACTGTGGTGGAGATGCTGCTGCACAGACATTATTATCTCCAGGGCATGATCGACTCCAAAGTGATGCTGCAGGCTGTGCGCTACTCCCTGTGCTCCGAGGAGTCCCCCGAGATGACCAACCTGTCTTCTGCCACACTGGAGGCCATTTTTGACGCTGATGTCAAGGCTACGTGCTTCCCTACCAGCTTTTCCAATGTGTGGCATTTGTACGCTCTTGCCTCCATCCTTCAGCTCAATATTTACTCCATCTACCCCATGCGCAACATCAAGATCCGACCCTATTTTAACCGTCTTATCAGGCCTCGCCGCTGCACCCACATGACCTCCATGCTGCACATCATGTGGGCTGGCCAGCCCCTCACTAGCCACCTCTTCCGTCACCAGTATTTTGCTCCTGTAGTGGGGCTGGAGGAGGTGGAGCCTGATGGTCCTTCTAGCCTGGATCCCGCTGCTCCAGCCCTGGGGCCCCTGCTACCATCCGCCCAAGCCCTGGAGCTGCTCAACCAGGAACCTGGCCTCAGTTACTCCCGCCTCTGTGACGGCTCCAACATCACCAAGAGCACCTTGTACCGCTGGCGGCGGCAGACGCAGGAGCACCGGCAGAAGGTGGCCACTCGCTTCTCTGCCAAGCACTTCCTGCAGGACAGCTTCTACCGTGGGGGCCTTGTGCCACTACAGCAGTTCCTGCAGAGATTCCCGGAGGTCTCCCGTTCTACCTACTATGCCTGGAAGCATGAGCTGCTGGGCTCTGGTGCCTACTCAGCCCTAGTCCCAGCTGCTCCACCCGGGGAGGAACCGGCTGTGCCAGAGCCGGAGAGTCTGCCAGAGAAAAAGGCTGCCGAGGGCCTGGGGTGTTCGCCAATGACAGTGGCGATGTCAAATCCTAGTATGATCTTAATGCAGCACGCCAAGTCGTACCTGGAGCATTGCATCTCCTTGAACAAATTGGTACCCTATCGCTGCTTCAAATGCAGGTTCCCTGGCATCTCGAGGTCCACCTACTACAACTGGAGGCGGAAGGCCCTCAGGAGAAGCCCCAGTTTCAAGTTGTCCCCAGCCCTTGAAACCACGGAGGAGGAGGAGCAGCCAACAAATGTTGAGCAAGGGGCTCTTCTCTCTGTGAAGGATGAAGTGGGAGAGGAGGGGACAGGGGAAGCATTAGGTGAAGTTCCTCCTACTTCTCAGGGACTCACATCTCCGAGGATGCCTCTGTCTCGTTGGCAGAGGCGGCTTCGCAGGGCTGCCCGCAAGCAGGTGCAAAGTGGGCACCTGCCCTTCTGTCGTTTCCGCCTCCGCTACCCTAGCCTGTCACCCTCCACTTTCTGGGTATGGAAAAGCCTTTCCCGGGGATGGCCCAGGATGCAGGCTCCCTCTTTGTGCCAAAGGAGCCGGGATTCAGAGGAACAGCAGGAGCCAAATGAATGGCCGAAAATGGAAGCTGTCGAGAATGTCACATCTGTGATGGTTCCTCCAGTGGAGGCACTACCAGTGGTTGCTTCTCCAGGAAACACTCTAGAAGATGCCCAGGGAGGACCTTCCAGAGAAGGGGTCATTCAAGAGGTTGCTATGGCTCAGGGCCAACCCCAGGGTGGATGTCAATCAAGCCAGACTGTGGCGGCGGCAGCGGGTAGCAGGGATGGCCAAGTGCTGGTGATGGACATGCTTGCCACCACAAAGTTCAAAGCTCAGGCCAAGCTGTTCCTGCAGAAGCGCTTCCAATCCAAGACTTTCCCCTCCTACAAGGAGTTCCAGGCTCTCTTCCCCCTCACTGCCCGCTCCACCTATTACATGTGGAAACGGGCGCTCTATGAAGGGCTCACACTGGTTGATGGCTGACGAGGAGGTGACATAGAGCATGAGAGGAGGGGGGACCTGAGTTGTCTCCTGAGTTGGCCAGGACACCCTTTGCTCTGTCTTCTATAATTTCCTGGCTCAGGGCAGGGGGGGTAGAAGTCGGCCACCTGTTCTGATGGAAGCTGCGGGAGTGCCAATTGTCTCTTTGGTGGTTGGCTGGTCATATTTTAATTATGTTTAGTTGGGTTTTTTTTTTCTTCCCTCATTAGGGTGGGCTGGCAGGGACCCCCCTTGCCAGTGTTAGAGCTGTATGATTATGGAAGTTATGATTGTGTCACAGCTGCCTTCCGCTTTTCCTGATCCCACAAGGAGTGTGACAGCCTGGCCGTTTATCTCCTGTCAGGCAGAATTTATGTCTTTACTTTTTTCAGGGTGCTGTTCTTTTTTTCCTCTAAGGACGTCTTCCACAAGAATATGGGCACTGGCTGTGAGGCAAGTGTGTGGCTTCTGTCTCATGCCCTCAGTGGAGAAGGTGCCAGGCTCTGCATAAGCATTCAGCTGGACTTCACAGGACACACCGTAGTGGCCTCTAAGCCAGGGAAGACGCCTAGGCACTGGAGATCCCAGAGAGGAGGTCCGTTTCCTCTGCTGGGGATCTCTGTTGGTCTCTGCCATCCTGGCTAGCTACTGGGGGCCTTGCCTTTCTGCTGAGCCTGCTCAGATGCCTCAGTCACGGTTTAGGCAAGGAGCAACAAGGTTACTAGGCTGGTGGGAGACTTAATTTTCATTGTCCAACAGCAAAGTTGAAAAACCAAAGAAATAAAGTGATGTCTTGTCCACACGCAGCCTGTGGTCTCTGGGGTTTGTTTGGCTAAGATGTGATTTCCTGTTTCCAGGCTCCTTTTTGATTTAAGGGGGTTGGGAGACCATTTCTGTCTTCTGATAGTACATTCCCTGGCCAGGACTTACTGGAGGAACTGCATTATGAACTGGGTCTGGGAGTGACAGTTGGGTCTGGCTGCATACGACTCTTCTTCCTCCATGTACCAGATGTGCCAAGCAGGCTAGGCCCAGTTGCAGATAAGGGCTTTTGTCTATTGAGATGAGGCATCAACGGGGGAGAGCTTTCCTTGGGTCCACTCTCCTGGCTTAGTTTCCTGTAGCACTGTCCGTCATTCTTGTGGTCCTGCAACAATTAGCAAGTCCTGTTGACTGTGGTGCTGGGAGTGGAATCCAGGGCCTTGTGCATACTGGCCAGACGGCCTATCACTGAGTTACACCCCCAGACCCTTTTTAACTTTAATTCCAAACTCATGACTCTTTCCTTATGCTTGCCTACAGCACAGCCTCTCCTCCTTTGCACCCTATGTGATCTCCAGAGGGATTTTGATGAAACTGGACCCAGTTACTTCCTTGCCTCAGATGTATCTGTGGCTTCCCGTTGCTCACAGAAGTCGTTTCCCCTTTTCTTCACTGTGATTACCCTCACCTGCTATGTTCAACCACATTGACCGCCTCTGGTCCTGGACATGTGCACTCCTTTCTGCTCTGGGACTTTACATACTTGCTCCTTTGGTCTAGAATGCTCTCCCTCCCTACCTCCCTCCCTTTTCCTCTTCCTTTCTCTCCTCATTTTCCTTTCACCCCATATCTTTCCCCTTCCTTTTAAAATTAATTTTAGACAGGGTCTTGCTATGTAGTTCTGGCTGGCCTGGAAAACAGTGTCAGTAGGTCTTGTCCCCTTTGGGATCAAAGAATCCTTTCACAGGGTCACCTAAGACCATCTGCATATCAGATATTTACATTATGATTCACAACTGTAGCAAAATTACAGTTATGAAGCAGTGATGAGAATAATTTTACGGTTGGGGGTCACCACCACATAAGGAACTGTATTAAAGGGTCGCAGCATTAGGAAGGTTGAGAGCCACTGCTCTACGCAGACCGGGTTGCCTTGAACTCACAGAGATCTGCCTGCTTCTATCTCCTGAGTGCTGGATTAAAGTTATGCATCACCAGGCCTGGCTTCCCTCTCCTTTTTAAAGCGGGGGTTTTAGTATGTGGCACATGCTGACCACGAATCCCAGATTCTCACACCTCAGCCTCCAGAATGCTGGCGTAGCAGGTGAACACCACCACAGTCAATTCTGATGCTTTCCCCACGCAGCAGACATTGTATCTATGAGTCATTATTATGTTGCCCTTGTAAATTCTCCAGTAGGTTCTTGTTTCTATTTGTTGCTTTCTTGATTGGTTGTCCCCTTTAGAATACAGACACTGAAAAATGGGCATTTCTTTTGTTTATAGCACTGAATTCCCTAAATGATAGATTAATTCTAAGCACACAGGAGGTGCTGAGATTTGTTAAGAAGAGAAAGAATGGGATGGGGCTTTTATCCTTTTCTTACTGTTAATCCTGTTAGGTCTGGTTTTTGCAAACCCAATCAGGTGTCTTCCTAAATGCTTCTCATAGGCCAATTTATTTTCCTCTATCTTCACCAGCCACCCAGTAATCAGTGCCAGCAGCGGTTTGTCTTTGATATTATATCGTTTTTCAAATCAACTCAGCCTCCATTCAGTCTACCGCTTCTTCCTAACAAGGTCCAGAACGATTTTACCTGAATCTGATTCACTGCTTGTTTTCCCATTGCCTTCTGCACAAATTCCAAGTTAGTGAGGCCCGCTGGAGTCCTACCCTACGCTACCCATCCCTGAGCTTGTTTCTCCCTCTCACATTGTACCCCTTGTCCAGGCTGACCTTTTCCCCTCCCGTATGCTTCCCTTCCTTCCCATAGAGCTAACCCCAGAGCCCCATTGTTGATGCTTGTCGATTTTATGCTCTGTCCAGAGCTCTGGGGTCTCCACTGAAGGTCTGCCATTGGTGAGGATTTGGTGAAGGGGTTTAGTGTACCAGAGGTTTAATCTGACTTGCAGTGGCATCCTCTGGCCAGAAGGTGGCAGCCCAGTGCAATAAGAAAACACTTCATTTGGTGTACCGACTGGGTTCCAATTCCTTTCCATTTTTGTCAAGAGGTAGCCCCAGGGTCCCTTCTGAGAATACAGTGACTGAAACTACTATTTATCTATCTATCTATCTATCTATCTATCTATCTATCTATCTATCTATCTATCTATCTATCTATCTATCTATTTTTTGCTGTTTGCTTTTTGCTCACATTCAGCACCAGAACAGGCCTTCTGAGGCTGGAGGCAGAGTCTCCTAGAGTAGCCTAGAAACCATCATGAGGTTTTGGATGCAACTCAATGGATAAGCACTGCCCGATATGGGTGATACTCTGGCTTTGATTCCTGGTACTGCAAAATTGAAACAGCTCTGGATTGCTTCCTGGAGGGTGGGAATGGGGGGAGGGGCGCTTGTCAGGAGTCAGGATTCCAGGACCCCACTAGGATCTACCAATCCCTGCCTTAGGCCTCCAGGTGCTTCCTTTGTCCCATTTGAAGACAAGCTCACAGTCCTACTCATGGTATGGTAGACACCCATCTCCACTTATTAAGAGTTAGGTAAGTGACAGTTACCGATGCTTCTTGGAGTCCAGTTTCTGCTTGAGGAATGGAGGGTGGGCTAATGCCCAAGGAGATGCTTGCTCAAGGTTATTCTTCAGTAAAACACTCTGGGTCTGACTTAGATTTCCTCCAAGGCCAGCACGGAGCCCTAAATCTGCAGCAGAAATTTTAGCTTCTGTTGGGGAAAAAAAAAATACAAATGATGTGTCTATCATTGGAAACTGATTGTGCGTGCAGGATTCAGTTTTATCAATGTGCTGAAGAGCTGTTTTCTTTCATAATCTTAGAAAGGCGGGGGTTCCTAAGTTGTACCCATATGTGTCAGGAACGCTCCATGCTGAGGTCTTTTTGTTTGTTTTGGAGACAGGGTTTCACTACATAGCCCTGGCTGTCCTGGAACTTACTATGTAGACCAGACTGGCCTAGAACTCTCCACCTGCCTCTCCCTCCTGGGTGCTGGGACCAAAGGCGTATGCCACCACACTCGACTTCATGCTGATTTTGAGGTTGACATTCATTAAAATTATTTGTGTGCTTTTGGTGCTATTTTCCACCCTGGATACCTATGAGGGAAAAATCACAGTGCAATGAGTTTTAACTCCTCCAGCAACATTCCATGCAGCTCTAAGAAAAAACTTATTGAAATTTGTTATTTGATGCATATGGCTGTTTTGACTGCATATATGTTTGTGTACCACATGTGTGCCTGGTCCCTGGAGAAGCCAGAAGAGTGTCAGATCCCCTTGGACTGGAGTTATAAGTGGTTGTGAACCACCATATATAGGTTTGGGAATCGAAGCCCCATCCATCCTTTGGAAAAGCAGCCGGTGCTCTTAACTGCTGAGCCATCTCAAGCCACTGGGAAGGAATATCTTAAATATAGAAGTTTCACTTTAGGGGGCCAGATGTGGTGACACGAGCCTTTAATCCCAGCACTCTGGAGGCAGAGGCAGGTGGGTCCAAGTTTGAATTCAGTCTTCGAGTGGGTCTCTGTGAGTTCTAAGACAGCCAGAGTTATATAGCGAGACCTTGTCTAAGAGAAACTTTAACCCTAGGTCAGAAGAGATGGCTCAGTAAGGGAACTTGCTTTTAAGGCTGAGGACTTGAGTTTGATCCCTGGAATCCACACAGTGGAGAGAACTGACTCCTAGTTTTCTTCTGGTCTCAATATGCATGCTGTAGCACACACAAACACACCAATACACAATAAATAAATGTAATTAAAATATTTAAGAACCAGGCTAAGGGAACATGGTTGATTTTTCTCTTTTATTTCTACATTTCCCAGTGAGGAAATAACTCACTGGGAAATAATTATCTTGTCTATCATGGCACACGAGCTGCAATCTCAGCCTATGGGAAGCTGAGGAGGGGGCCAGCCTGGGCTACACAGAAAAGGATGCTCCAACTTAAAAATAAATAGATAAATGGAGTGGGGGGTGCACTGGAGGGATTGCTCAGCGCTTAAGAGCACTGGCTGCTCTTCCAGAGGTCATGAGTTCAATCCCCAGCAACCACATGGTGGCTCACAACCATCTATAATGGGATCTGATGCCCTCTGCTGGTTTGCAGGTATACATACAGATAGAGCACATTTATAAATACAAGAAATAAATCTTTAAAACCAAGAAATCCTTTCACTGGAGTTTAGTACTTCTGTCCCCCTGGGATTGATAGTGGCTCTCAGGACCTGAGTGGTCACCTTACTTCTCAATTTCTCCTCATATCCAGCAGTGCCTTGACCTCACCAGTTGCCACTGGTTCGTTCTGGTCCCCACTAACTTACTCTTCTCTAGGTAACCTGCTTTCTGTAGCATCCAGCTGTCAGTTGAGCTGGCCAGGAGCCGAGTTAACCTAGCCTAGCATACTCTCTCCTCTTTCTCCATTCCAGCACCACAGGCTTTGCAAGTCTGCATGCTGTTGGGCTAGCACAGGAGAGAACCCTGCATTTAGCCCATCTCTGCCCTTTCCACTGAGCAAAGAACTCATACCAGGTCACCCTGAGGCCACTAGCCTATGTCCTGTCTGTGGCTGAGGTGGTAGGGTCAGTCTTGCTCCAGAGGGAACTAGCAGATTCAACACGTTCTCACCCAGGGACCCCTGACAGTCATATACTAAGGAGAATCACTTGGCTTCAACTTCTCCAAGGCTTCTGTTGGTGGGCAGGCTGCTGTGGTCGGTAGGGCACATAGGTTTCTACATGAAATGCACAAAGTGGGGTGGGTTTACCCTGAAGTACATGCTGGTTTTGCCTGGCATATGGGCTCATCCTGATCATTCCCAACCTGTAACTGTTTAGGAAGGTAGGGGGGGAAGTGGCCCAGTGGAAGAGTGGCTACCTAGGACATGCAAAGCCCTAAGTGTAACCTGGACGTGGTGGTGCACGACTTTAATCCCAGCACAGAAGCGGGTGAATCTCTGAGTTAGAGGCCAGCCTGGGGTACAGAGTGAGTTCCCGAGCAGTCAGGGCTACACAGAGAAGCCCTGTCTTGAAAACAAAACAGCACTAAGTTTGATTCTTTCTCAGAAGACTGACTTCAGTTTGCTGAGTACATAGGAGGCTGCTAATCTGAGGGCCACTTTGGCACAGCAGCCCTTAAGGAAGGATCAGGAAGGCTGAGAATCAAGGCTTAGTGCATGCAGAGAGAAGCCTGCTGCATCCCCAAGTGCTGTCTGCCCCACTCCAGGAATCTGCCAGACTACTAACATCAGGGTTACCTATAGGGTGTCGCTAGCAGGTACCTAAGTGTTCTGACTGCATTTTACCTCATGGAAGAGGAGGAGGTGAGCTTTTAGGGAAATGAAGAGCAGCAGAAAGTAGGTTTAATGGTGTAAAAAAATTCTCCACAGAAGATGACTTTGAAAATAGCATGAAATCCGCTTAACTGGCAGCGCCTCTGCTGAGCAGAGAGTGCTGGGGGCACGGAAGGCAGCTAGGAGGAGACTCAGCAGGAGATGCTCAGAGAGTAATCACTTTCTGCCTGGGGTGGCCACTGGGGTGGCAAAGGGTGGAAAGGCCACACACCCAGGTCTTCCCCAGTGCCTCAACCACTGTTCCAGATATCAGCCTGGTACTGGGATGGGGGATGGGGGCTTGGAGGAGGAAATGCCAGGCTGTGGGAGTCCTGAGTGAGGGAGATCTAGAAAAGAAATGAATGACTTTGGGTTCTCTTCCCCAACTCCCCGGGCCAGCCTGGCTCAGAGCCAGGCCTCTGCCTTCTGTAGTTTGTGGCCAGGTTTCCTGATTTTGGCAGAAGTCAGAACTGGGGACACAACTAGGTTGCGTGACAGGATCCGTGGCAGGTGCTGTGGGTTTACACTGACCTTCAGAGCTCAGCTTTCTGAGGACAGGGAGGAGGCTGCTACCTGTGGATATTAGATGCTCCATTCAGTCCATCCATGATTACCATATCAGGGTTAGGATACTGGGTATGCATCTCAGTTGGTGTTCTTGCTTAGTACGCACAAGGCCTTTGGTTTGATCTCCAGTTCTATACAGCGGGATGCAGTGGTGCCCGCCTATAGTTCCAACACCCAGGACTCAGGGAGTAGAAGTAGGAGGATCAGGAGTTCAAGACCATCTGCAGCTACGGGGCAAGTTTGAGACCAGCCTAGGATACATGAGTGTCGCACGCCGCCTTCGCCGATTAAGGAGACGGGACAAACAGGAGTCTTCTGACAACAACTTTATTGATCAGCTCTTTTAGTTCACGGATGAGGAAGGACCCCGAGCCCGAAAATCCCTCGGCTTATATAGAGCTCCGGGGGGCATGTGATTCTCTTATTGGCTCATAGAATGTACCTTAATTAGCATCCAACTTACGAGTACTTGTGGCGCGATCACGCATGCGCATTGTCATTACATGCTTCCGTAAAGAACCAGGAAACAGGGAACCAACGCCATCTTGTGATGGCGATTACGGCTCCCGACACATGAGAACCTCTCTCAAAAACAGGGCCAGTGAAATGGCTCAGTGGGTTTTGTTTTTTATTTTTTTTAGACAAAGTTTCACTATGTATCGTTGGCTGGCCTGGAACTTGCTGTGTAGACCAGACTGGCCTCAAACTCAGGGAGATCCACCTGCTCCTGCCTCCCAAATGCAGAGATTAAAGGCATGAACCACACACCACATCCACACCCAGCTGAAACCACTCTGTGGGTAAAGGCATTTGACCTACAAGCCTGGCAGCTTGAGTTTAATCCCCAGAACCCACAAGGTGGAAGGAGAGAACAGACTCTACAAAGCTGTTCTCTGTCACCACATGCGTGGCCCCTACTAACTAAATAAAAAGAACAAACAAAAAGGAGCAACTGACTTGAAGTTTTGACAGGAGGCAGCTGTGTAAAGGTGGAAGGCAGTCTTTCATTCATGGCGCTGGGACTCTTGGCTGGCATGTAGGAACAAGACTGTCTCTGCCGTGGGGTGCGGGGGTCCAGACAAGTTTCCAAAGACTTAGTAGAGGATGTGGGGGTGGGGAGCCTGGCAAGATAGCTCCATGGTTAAGAGCACTGGTTGACCTTCCAGAGGACTGGGGTTTGATTCCCGGTACCCACACGGCAACTGACAACCATCTATAATTCCAGTTCCAGAGGATCTGACACCTCTATGCCTCTGTGGGCAAGGAAGTGGTGTATAAACATACATGAAGACGAAACGTCTGTGATCACAAAATAAAAACGAAAACGCAGACAGTGTAGAGGGTGCACCTCAGCGGGAGAGCGCTTAACCAGTACAAGGTTCTCAGTTCGTTGCCCTAGCATTAAAAATAAAACCCACAAACAGTGTACTGATTGGGGGAACTGAGGAAGGAAGGAACTTAAAGTGTATGGCCTAGTGGGAAGCCCCGTGAGGGAACTGCCGTGGAGCCATTTAGCTCCAGTACTTAGAGGCTCCAAACCATTCAAAATTTCAGCTTTCTAAAAGTGGCCACGTTGGCCAAGATAATTTTGCCTATACATTTCACTGTGTGTGCCTGGTGAATAAAGAGGCTGGAAGAAGACATTGGATCCCCTGGAACTGGAATTACAGATGGTTGTGAGCCACCATGTGGGTGCTGGGAGTCCAACCCAGGTCTTCTCTGTTCACTTGTTTGAGACAGGGTCTCTCTGTTATGTAGTTCTGACTGTCCTAGAACTTACTATGTAGACCAGGCTGACCTCGAAATCACAGAGATTTACCTGCCTCTGCCTCCTGAGTGCTAGGATTAAAGGTATGTGCCATCACATCAAACCTGGTCCTCTTGAAGAACAGCAATTGCTCTTAACCACTGAACCATCTCTCCAGCCCTGGCCATGATGTATTTATACATAGAAATTGGCAAACTTTACACATCAGCCAGATATGGGAGGCGTCCCTCCATTTTTACACAGCTGCTTGTCAATCCTTACCGGCAAAGCCATGGCTCCTAGTCAGGCCTGCCCCGTCTTAAGTCACCCCACTACCACCACACTTCCTCATTGCTGTTATCCCCCAAAGTAGTCATCTGGGTTACTGTGCCGCTTAGGGTGCAAGCCTTTCAAGAGCAGGAACACGTCTGACTTATCTTGCTGTCTATATAGTGCTTGGTGAATAGTAGCTCAAAACTCTGTACTGAATTGAGAAGCAGGAGATTTGGGTAGGAATTGTGTTCCCTTAAAGCTCTGTGCTAGAGTCCCTGTGTGAGTGGTCCTGCAGAGGCAGTCAGCAGTCAGCAATCAGCAGTCAGCTGTCAGCAGTTAGTGGTCAGCAGTCAGCGGTCAGCGGTCAGCGGTCAGCATCAGCAGTGTGACAGGGAGCCCAGGGCTGGGTGCTGGCCTGGTCTTCACCAGACAATGATAATGAACAGGAGAAAGGAGAGGAAAGTCCCTGTTAGTCTAGAATCTTCAGAGCAGATGAAAATGGGCCAAACCCACCAGGATTGGGGGATAGTGCTATTACTAGATATACCAAAACCAACCAACCAAACAAACAAAAAACACACCCAGTTACATTTGAATTTTAGATAAAACTTTTTTGTGGGGGAGGGGAGGGTTTTGTTATGTAGCTTTGGATGGCTTGGAACTGGCTATGTGGCTGAAGATGGTCTCAAACAAACTTATAGTGATCATTTTGCCTTTTTTTTTTTTTTTTTAAATGTGGTTGATGTTTTGCTTGCACTTATGTCTGTGTGAGGATGTTGGAACTGGAACTGGAGTTACAGACAGTGTAAACTGTTATACGGGTGTTGGGAATTGAAAACCAGGTCCTCTGGAAGAGTGGCCAGTGCTCTTAACCACTGAGCCATCTCTCCAGCCTCTTTACCTCTGCCTCTCAAGTATGTACCACGGTGTCTAGTTGAAACAATATATTTTTAATTTAAAAATTGATTTTTATTTTTTATTATTTTTTCGAGACAGGGTTTCTCTCTTGTAACTCTGACTGTCCTGGAACTTACTCTGTAGACCAGGCTGGCCTCAAACTCACAGAGATGCTCCTGCCTCTAACTTCTGAGTACTGGGATTAAAGGTGTGTACCACCATCACCCAGCATATATTTTTTAAATATTTATTATTTTTCTTATTTTTCTGTGCATGAGTGTTTTCTCTGTATGTATATATGCATGTCTCATGGATGCCAGGTGCCTTCAGAGGTCAAAGGAGGGAGATAGACCTCCCGGAATGGGAGTTACATGTGGATATAAGTCACCACATTGGTGCTGGAAATTGAACCCAGGTCCTCTGCAAGAAGTGTTCTTAACTGCTAAGTCATCTTTCCAGTCTCTGAAACATGCCATTTTTTAAAGAATTATTTTTATTCTTATTTATGTATATGAGGATGGGGCACAGAGGCTGGGCATTGGGTCCTCTGGGGCTAGAGTTATAGGTGACCTATCTGATGTCGGTGCGGGGACCCGAACTCAGGTCTCCTGGAAGAGTAGAGTATGATCACCACTGAGCTGTCTCTCCAGCCCGGCCATCGTATCTTTTGAGTGAGAGTCTCACAATGAACCTGGAGTTCATTGTTTCAGTTAGGCAGGTTGGCTGGTCAGTCAATGAATCCTCAGGACTCCATCCTCTGCTCGGACACTGGAGACAGATGCATACCAACATCTGGCTTTTCACCCTGATCCTGGGGATCCATCTAGACTCTAAGCCTGTGTTTGCATAGCAAGCATTTTACCAACTAAGCCATTCCTAGCCTGCATGGAGCATATTTATGCAAAAAAAAATTATTGTTATCCAATTACCATGAAACACACACACACAGAGGGAGATAGATACAGTTAGAGAGAGAGGGAGAGAGAGGGGGGGGTTCCACTCTTGGTGCTTCAGGCATACTTGAACAATCATTCAGTATTCACTGACTACTTTCTGGTCTCTCTGACTTCTCCCTTCTCCCTGTGGGGAGCTGTGGTTAGCCCTCTTCTGTGGGTGCCGGGAGGAAGGCAGGGCTTCCCACTAACTCTTCGTCTCCCACTAACTCCATTTCTATCTTCAGCTGCCTCAAGAGACACTAGGCCGCTTGAGCTTGGCCACTCTGAGCGGCTTTCCTGAGGACGGTGTAGAACGAGGGATGGGCTGCTCTGCGCCTCACCCGCAGACAAATATCATCACCAGGGGGCTTCCCAACTGGTCGTTGTCCAGGCCGACTGCTCACCAATTAAGATCAGAGTCTGCATGGTCTCATTAGCGTGTTCTGTGATTTTACCTCCTAAATATAGACTCTGTCCCTTCCCTTTGCCCTCACATTAGATGAGATGTGCTCCCAGCTAATTTCCCCACAGGCGTGCCCCACGCCCCTTCTTTCTCCCCTCCCTCCCTTCTTTTTTCCTCCCATAACTAGACCTTTAATCCTAGGTGATGGGCACGCTAGGCAAGAGCTCTTCCACTGAGCTGACCTGTGCACTCTACCCTATCTGACTCCTTTGAATTAAAAAAATATTTTAACTTTTTAGATTTATTCATTTTCGTGTCTGTGTGTGTTTGGCCTGCATGTCTGTGTGTTCACCATGTGTGTGCAGTGCTTTGGGAGGCCAGAAGAGGACGTCAGATCCTCTGGCACTGAGTACGGAGTTTCTCTGTTGTAACTCTGGCTGTCCGGGAACACACTCTGTAGACCAGGCTGGCCTTGAACTCACAGAGATCCACCTGCCTCTGACTCCCCAGTACTGGGATTAAAGGCGTGCACCACCACCGCCCAACTTGCAACAAGTGTTCTTAACAGCTGAGCCATCTCTCTAGCCCCTAATTTTTGTTTTTAATCATTTGTATGTGTGTGAGTGTGTATGGGTGTGTATAACCACTGAGCTATCCCTCTAATTTATTTAAATTTTATTTTTTTATTATTGTTTTTTAGGTACAGTGGTCATGGAGGCCAGAAGAGGAAGTTGGGTCCCCTGGATCAATCGCAGATGATTGTGAGCTGCCATGTGGGTGCTGGGAATCCAATCCCTGTCCTCTGGAAGAGCGGCCAGTGCTCTCAACCACTAAGCCATCTCTCCAGCCCTTGTGTAAAATGCTTGTCAGAGATTTATGATCTCAATTTAATCCTGACAGAACACTGGACAGGCTCAACTCGAGAGATGATACATCACAACTGAGCAGACTTATTCACAAGTGCTGATGCAGCCGGGCATTGTTCTGCACGCCTTCACGCCCAGCACTTAGAAGGCAGAGAGAGGCTGATCTCTCTGTTTGAGGCCAGCCTGGTCTACATAGCGAGTTCCAGGCCAGTCAAGGCTACTTAGTGAGACTTTGTCTCAAAAACAAAACAAAACAAAACAACAATGTAAAACAAAATTGAGAAAATGTCACATATTAGAGGGGATTAAAGAGACTCTTCAGTGCACATTGGAAAAAAGGCCTTAGGGAGAAGCCTGGTGAACTATGGGTAAGTCCCATAGTCTAGTTGACAGGAGCGTGCTGTCATTTTCTTGTTACGGTCATTTTCCCACATTTCAGTGAGTCGTTAACATTAGGGGAAATTAGGTAAAAGGCGTATGGGAATTCTGTGTGCTTTTTTAAAATTTTATTTTTTATAATTTTTTGTAAGATTAAAAATACTTAATAAAAGGCTAAAAAGAAAATATGGGGGGGGGTGGCTGGAGAGACGGTTTGGTGGTTAGAGCGTGTACCGCTTTTGCAGAGGACCTGAGTCTGGTTCCTAGCACCCATGTAGGCCAGATCACAACCACCTGTACCTCCAGTTCTAGGGGATCTGACACCAAGGGCAGCGGGCACACACCCAATACACATACATGCATGCAGGCAGGCAAACACTCATACACATAAAAAAATAAGTAAATCCTTTAAAAAGAAAAAGAATAAATTTCCCACACCGGGGCTGGGTGTGGGTTAGTGGTGTGGTGCTTGCCAAGAACGCCAAGGCCTTAGGTTCAAATCTCAGAACGGGGAAATAAGAGGCGTGAGATTACTAATCTCTTTAGCAATACTGGGGTCTACTCAGTCCTGTAATCCCAGCACTTGGGAGGTGGAAGGGGGAGGATCATGAATTCAAGGCCAGCCTGGGCTACATGACATCCCCTCTCAAAACACAAGATCAGAATAAACAAATGAAGAATCTACTTTCCTCCCTAAGTTGTTTTGCTCAGGCAGCTCATCACAATGGAAAATAAAACCCCCAACTGACACAAAGATCAATATACCCATGTAATTGTGTTTCCATGTACCAGCAGCGGACAGTCTGAGAAGTAAATTTAAAAATCCAATTCCAGCGAAACAACATTCAAAAGGTAAACTACCTGGAAGTAAATGTAGGCAGGTAGTTAAGGATTTGCCCACCGAAAACTGTAAAATGATGATGAGTGGAAAATCACCCTGGAAGGATGCCACATTCGTGGAATCCCACTCTCACAAAGGGGAGGGAGGATCGGGAGTCCGTAGGATTATCCTCAGCCACATGGTGAGTTAAAGGTCAGCCTAGGCTAAATAAGAGTGTTTCAAAAAACCAAAAGGAGAGCTAGAGAGAGAATTCAGTGCTTAAGAACACTTGTTGCTTTCCTGGAGAATTAGGACTGCAATTCCAGCTCCATGATATCTGATGCCCTCTTTTGGCCTCTGCAGGTACCTGCAGAGCTCCACCTGCCTCTGCCTCCCAAGTGCTGGAGTTAAAAGCATGCGCCACCACTGTCCGGCTCAAAATTTTTTTTTAAAAAGCTAAAGAGCCAAACACAAACATTACAAAACTTAATATTGATAAGGTAGTAATACTCCACAAATGTTGTAAATCCTTCTCAAATTCTCAGTGACGCCCCCGCCTCTTTTGGGCAGAAATGGAAAAGCTGACCCTCTCGTTCAGGGTGGGACTGCCAATTTTCCTGAATAACCAAAACAATATCAAAAGAGAGATATAAGGCGGGAAACTGGAAGTTTTCAATTTTGAAACCATTAAGAGGCCTGTGCGTGGTGGTGCACACCTGCTATCCCAGCACTTGGAGGCCAGGCAGGAGGACTGTGCTTGCCTGGCTAGCCTGGGCTCCACGGGAGACCTTACTTCAGGGAAACAAACAAATGAACTAGATAACAACTTAAAAACTCCTACAAAAACTATAGTCATCAAAACGGGATCAACACAGATCAGTGGGGGAATCCAGAGTCCAAAACAAGGGCCAGAGCGATGGCTCAGGGGTTAGGAGCACTGACTGCTTGTCAGAATCGACCCCTACCACCCACCCCGTGCCAGTGCCACACAACCACCCGCAACTCCAGTTCCAGGGATCCAGTACTGATTCTGGGCCTCCAAGGGTATCAGGTCTGCCCGTGAGTCATCGTGTACACAACAACAACAACACATTTAAAGAGAAATTTCAAAGACAAATCACAAATATCTCTTGGCCAGTAGGTTTTTGACAAAGGTACTGAGATCACTCCTAGGGGAGAATAGAGTTTGTCTTTTGTTTTTTTGTTTTTTTGTTTTTTTGTTTTTGACAAATGATGCTTTTTATGCTTGGACAGTTACTTGCAAAAGACTGGACTGGTACTTCTACCTTTTCTGTTTATAACATATAACTCAAAATGCACGATCAATAACCTAACTGTAAAAGCTGAGATTATAAAACTATGACCACAGGATGTGGTAATAGGTTCTCAGATTTGACACTAAAAGCATGAACAACAAAAGCAAAAACCTAGATCCATTATACCTTATAAAAATTAAGACAAACACCACAACAACAAAAACCATGGAAAAAACTGAGCGTCTGCCTGCAATCCTAGCACGTGGGAAGAGGATCTGGAGTTCAAGGTTGACTTCAGCTTCTTAGCAAGTTTGAAACCAGCCTGAACTACATGAGACTTTGTGTCTTCTAAACCAAAACCAAAACCAAAAAAACCTGAATGCTTTTATGTGTCAAATGACATAAAAATTCAGAAGAGACAAAGTACAGAAAATGAGGTAAAATATTTGCAAATTATATATCTGAAAAGAGTTTAATATTTGGAATATATAACAAACTTTCTAAACTAAAAGAAAGGGTGAACAAGTGAATTATAAAAACTTTCTAAAGCACTGGGGATGCAGAGGCAATCTCTGTGAAGCCAAAGAGTGAATTGAAGCCAGAGTTACAACAGAGAAACCTTGAAAAAAAAAAAACAACAGAAGAAACAAACAAACAAGATAAATAAGTAAGTTGGAAATTTGAGTAGATGTACAAACAGAAGGGCTGAGCAGACAGCTCAGAGCATGCTGAGATTGCTTAAGGGCCTTGGTTCAACCCCAGAGATGGGAGTTGGGGAGGAAAGAAGTAATGATACAGGCTCCAGCTGGCTTGGAGAAATCTCGAAAGCATTACACTAAGTAACAGGAACCAGACACAAGAAGGTCACACAGGTCTGCTTGCCCTTCGTGTTAAATAGCAGAAGGTAAGCATGTAGACACAGAAAGCAGATTGATGGCTGCCAGAGGGTGAAAGGGGAAACTGGAGTCGTTTCTTCACGGCTAAGGATGTGGTAACAAAAGTGAAGTATTCATTGTACGACACTCTGAATTGAGCAAGTGTAAATGGCACACTTTTCGGGGCTGAAGAGATGGCTCAGCGGTTAAGATCATACAGCGATTCTGCTGAGGACCCAAGTTCAGTTCCCAGCACCTATGTAACTCTAACTCCAGCGGATCCAACATCTCTGGCCTCTGAGGGCACGGTGTATCTCTCTCTCTCTCTCTCTTCCTCTCTCTCTCTCTCTCTCTCACACACACACACACACACACACACAGGAGCTGTACTCTTAGCACCCCTGCCCAGTCCCGTGCCTCATTTTCCCCTGGTCCAAAATCTGACACTTCTATCCTGAAACTAAACAGTGAGCACATGTTTATTCCACGCCTAGTTCCTAAGCAAAAGATAATGTTCCTGCTAGGTGGGAACAGTGTCCAACTTCCAGTAAAAGTCCCTGTCTTTGTTATTTCCCTTTACATTGTCAAAATCCCTGACAAAAGCAACTCAAGAAAGAAGGGCATGCTTTGGCTCACAGTTGGAAGGTCCAGTCAGCTGGTCACAGGACAGAAGTCATGGCGGCAGGAGCTTGAGGCAGCCGGTCACATTGCATCAGCAGATGGTTAGCAGAGAGAGAGGACTGCAGGTGCGCAGCTTGATTTAACCTTCGTATTCAGTCTGGTACCTCAGCCTGTAGGATGGCACTGCCCATAGCTAGGGTGAATCTCCACATCTCAATTAACCTGACTTGGAAAATCTCTCATAGTCATGCTGAGAGATTTGTCTCCTGGTGATCTGTATCTTCCAAGTTGACAGTTAATATTAACCCTTACACTCACACCCTAAAAACTGTCTGGATTTGGCGGAGTGCAGGTGGGGGGAGGGCAGGAAGAGGTGCTGGTGGTGGTCGTGGTGGTGGTGCTGCTGCTGAGAAACAGAAGCTCCCCAGGTCTCTTCCTTAACTAGCGGCCACCTTGGGTTCTGTTCTTGATCAGGAACCAGCTGTGGGTCTGCTGGGGCTGGCCCTCAGGTTATGCAGTGTCTGGATACATACAGGCTGAGTGGCTCAGATAAACGGACTATCATAGTGAATAACGTGTACCTTAGAAGTCTCAGTCAAGTGGAAGACTTAATTAAAATTTAATTTAATTAAAGATTCCCAGGAGAGGGAAGCTTCTGGAGGGTGAAGAGGAAGAATTCCTCAGAGGAAGGGCATCACAGGTTCAAAACCACTCAGAACATAAGGAAGGAGAGTTTTGTCTTTTGGAAAGCGTGGGTGAGGTGTGCGGGTGAGGAATTTGGTTCCTGTCCATAGGCCACAGTAGACAGTGGCGCAGGTTTCGTAATCTGGGTTACAAGGCTGAGTTCTGCCTGGAAGTTGTGTATAAAACCATGTAGGTAGAGTTGGGCATGGTGGTATACATCTGTAATCCCAGCACCTTGAAAGCAGAGGCAGGAAAATCAGGGATAATCAACCTTGCTTACATAGTGAGTCTGAGGCTAGCCTGGCTCAAATGAGACCCTGTTCCAAAGATAAAAGTAAAAAATCATTAACAAAATCGTCTCTTGGTGATTTCTCCCAAACTCCTGAGTTCTAGTCACTGGTATAGAACTAGCTGCAGTTCAGGGGCGTGTGTGTGTGTGTGTGTGTGTGTGTGTGTGTGTGTGTGTGTGTCCTGGCTAGCTATTCCCCGTCTCGGCTATCACACCCTCCACACCCAGGGCTTTTGACCCCAGCAGCTCTCCGCCTTGGGCCTCTGTCGGCCAGTGCCCGGAATCAGCCCACATTCCTCCCTGGCAGTCACGCCTCCTGCCTCCCCTTCTAACCGCTAAGATTCCTTCCACCCTTTCCCTCTCCAGTAGCAGCTCTCAAAAGTCACTGATGAGTGATGAGCAAAGTCCCAGGTGCCAGATCTGAAGTCACCTCAGGGCACCTCCTCCTCCCCCTCCTTCTCATCTTATGCAAAACTCCCCCTCGTGGTCGCCCCCTACATCCGGGATCCCCTGCTTCTACCCTACTGCTCCGTTGTCTTTCTGACTTTGACAAGTGTTAAAAAAAAAAAAAAAAGCCAATGAAGCTGGGATAGAGTCTCACTGGGTATCAGCAATCCTCCTGTCTCAGCCCCCTACGAGTGCTGATGCCCGTGCCTTCCTTCTTGATGTTTTCAACGAGTTCCTGGTTGATGTATACACCTGCTCTCGTTTTTCGTATGTTGGTCTTGTATACACCTGCTGTATACCCTGGATTCAGTTTTGCTGAATTCATTTATCGGTTCTAACAGCTTGTCGGTGTCCTTCGGTTTTATAAAACCATGTCATTCTGCAGAGAGCAGCAGTTTGACTTCTTTCCAGTTTAGATGCCTGTCATTTCTTTTTCTACTTGATCGCTCTGGCCAGACTTCCAGGAAGTGTTTTTTGGTTTTTTGTTTTTTTAATCTAAGAGAAATGGGCAGCCTTTAAAAGCTTCACTCAGAGAAAGCTGACTCTATTGTATTTGCCTTAGGAAGAGTTCATTTAAACTAAATGGAGGCCAGGGAGGGAAGCAGGAAGCCTCAAGGTTTCCCTTTTCTCCCCCAACCCCTCATTATTTAAAATGATCTTTGAGGCCAGGAATGTAACACACACACCGTTAAACCCAGCAGTGATGCATGGGCAGGCAAGTCTCGATGTAGGAAGTTCCAGGTCAGCCAGGGCTACATAAGAAAACCCTAAGATTATATTATATTATTATATATATATATATATACATATACATATATATATATATATAATACATATATATCACAATGTTGGATATAACACACATAATGTACACACACACACACACACACACACATGATTAGAGATGGGCCTGATTGTATAGGCCTATAATTCTAACTACTCAGGAGGCTGAGGCAGGAGAATTAAGAGTTCAAAGCTAGGGCTGGAGAGATGGATCGGTGGTTAAGAGGGCTGACTGCTCTTCCAGAGGGCCTGAGTTCAACTCCTAGCAACCATAGGGCAACTCACAACCATCTATAATGGGTCTGATGTCCTCTCCTGGCATACAAGTACACATGCAGACTGAGCGAAGGCTTACATACATAAAATAAATTAATCTTAAAAAGAGGGAGAGAGAAAGTTCAAAGCTAGCCTGAGCTACAGGGACAGAGAAGAGACTGGACAGGTTTATCACAGCATTGGAGTTTTTGTTGTTTGTTTTTTCCGTATAGTAAATTACCGCTTGCCCCAGGCTCTGTTGGGTAAGAAGTCAGGTATGGTGGCACATGCCTGTAATTCTAGCATCTCTGAGTTAGAAGGAAGAGGGTAAGGAGTTCAAAGTCACTGCTGACTACATAGAGAATTCTAAGCTAGCCTGGAGACTCTGTTTCAAAAAACAAACAACAGAAAAGTTAAAAACCACACAAGGGCTCAACTGGTAAAGTCCCCTCTGTTTAAACAGGAGGACCTGCGTTCGACCTCTAAAATCCACAGAGAAAGCCCAGTGTGTTGGCTCATCTGCCTGTAATCCCTTCTCTGGGGAGGCTGGGACTGTAGAGTTCCCTGGGCCTTGTTGGCCAACCAGCATAGTCAAATTGGTGAGCTCCAGGCTCCCTGAGAGACCCTGCCTTAGAAAACAAGGCGAGGAGGAGTGATTGAGGAAGACAGACATTGATTTCTGGTACACATTTGAGTACACACACACATTTGCTCACACACACAAACACCACACAGCAGAAGTTCCCCCCCCCCCCCATACACCACCACCAAAACAGGGTTTTTCTGTGCAGCCCTGGCTGTCCTGAAACTCATTCTGTAGACCAGGCTGGCCACAAACTCATTACCTGCCTGCCTCTGCTGGGATTAAAGGCATGCATCAACACCTGGCTTTTTTTTTTTTTTTTTAACATACTGGGCATTGAGCCAGCCTTATTGATACTAAGTACTTTCCCACTGAGGTGTATCCCTGGCCCCTCTTTCACTTTTTATTTTGAGAAATGTCCTAAGTTGTGCAGGCTGGCTTTGAACTTTCCATCTTCTTGCCTCCACCTCCTGAGTGCCTGGGAGTGCCTGGCACTGAGTGCCAGTAGGCTCAGTACTTTGTTGACTTTATCCATGTAAACAAACACCTTTCTGTAAAAACACTTTTATTTTTATTTATGTGAACATATGGACAAGTATATGGGCCCCTGTGGAGGCCAGGAGAGAGCAGCAGAGTCTCCTAGGGCTGGAGAGCCGCCTGGAACTCGAGTGCTGGGAACTGAGCTCTGGTCCTCTGCCAGAGCAGCAAGTCCTACAATTGTTGACCATCTCTCCAGCCCTGACTTATCCCTTTCTGTCTCTGTCTCTGTCTGTTTCTCTGTCTTCTTTGTCTTTCTCTGTCTCTCTGTCTCTGAGACAGTGTCTCTCTATGTAGTCCTGGCTGTCCTAGAACTCATTATGTAGGGTGGCCTTGAACTTACAGAGTCCACAGAAGTGGATTAAAGGTGTGCACCACTATGCCCAGCCCTTATGCATTTTTTGTTTTGAAGTTCAGTAATATTACATATATTCACGTTGCTATGCGATGGATCTGCACAACTCTTCATCTTGCAAACTGAGCTGACCTCATTAAGTGTGCGCTCCCTGCCCCATGTCCCCACTGCTTTTGGCAGCCACCAGTCCACACTCTGTCTATGTTCGAGCACACCAGAAACCTTATAAAGTAAACATACAGAGTCTGTCCTTTTGTGATGTCTTGTTTCCCTAGCACAAGGTCCTGGAAGTTTATCTATGTTGTAGCATGCGGCAGGGTGTGTAGGGCTCTTTGAACAGATGGAAAGGAATAGAATCCAGGAGCTTGGGAGAAGGTCAAGTAGGAATGCTTGCAGGCGGTTGAGGTGTCCGGGTTGGAGGAAGCAAGCTCTTGCTTTTGACCTTGGTTTCAGAGGAGAGTGTGGACAGGCTGGTGGCACCCATACTGGTAGGTTCCTTTGGAGAGTGGGGCCCAGAATGATGCAGGGGCGGGGCTGTGAGTAGAGGACATCCTTATCCCAGATCATTCAGGAGACCAAAGAGAGAGAAACAGCTACTCTAGCTCCTTTGTCCCTGTGTGTGTCCTGCAGGGTGCAGGCTTCACAACACCAGGGGGTGGTCTTTGTGTTATCCCGGATAAAAGGCAGGAATACAGATACCACCAGGCTGGGCATTCCAGGGGTCCACACTGTTGTCTCTGGTCTCTCCATTCTTCCAGGAAGCATAAAGCCCTAGAAGTCCCTTCCCCATCCCATGAAGTAAACAATTTTCCTCTGATGAGAGAAACAGCTGTAGAAAGAACCTGACTCGGAAGGTTCACATGGCGAGTGGGTTCGGTGTCTGCTGAAAGCAGGCCTGATGCTGAGCCCAGAGACAAGCCCCACCATCAGAAGACACATGCTGTGTGGTAGCAGCCGGCTGTGTCCCTTTGAACAGACATGGTGGTGGCTCAAAAGAGGCCTGGTATGGGGGCAGGGTGAGCGGTCAGTGCTGCACCGAAGAGATTTTTGCACTACATCTAGAGAGGCTGGAGGCAGATAAGGGCATTCCAGGCATGGGGAGAGATTGAGCAAAGGCCAGAAGGTGAGAACTGGCTGGTAGCCCTCAGTTTGCTGCCTGTGGGACCTGCCCAGGAATCAGGAGGAATCTGGGCAGCCAGAGCTTGAGTTTAGTGTCTCCTCTGGCTATGGAAGGGACTGGATGGGAAGCAAGGAGTTCTAGCCCAGAGCCATTTAGGGAGACATCTCCTGGGGGTGGAGAGGGGTGGATTTTTCCTTTATTTGTTTTTCTTCTGAAATAAGGTCTCATGTAGCCCAGGCTGGCCTCAAACTTGCTAGTTATATAGCCAAGGATAATCTTGAACTTCTGATCCTCCTGTCTCCATCTTTTGAGTGCTGAGACTATCATAGGCATGTCCACCCCCACCTCCCCCTAGTTCATGTGGTTCTGGGGATGGAGCATCATGGAGGATTTTGTTTATGCTACATAAGCACTCTGACAACTGAGCTACACCCCAAGCCCCTAAAGAAAAAAAGTTAAGAAACTCCATACAGCATTTACTTAATTTTTTTTTCTTTATCTTATTTTGTTTTGAGGCAAGGTCTCAGTTGCATCCCAGATTGCCCTGGAACTCATTATGTAAATAGCCTGGTCCCCAACTTGCAGCAATCCTCCTGTCTTAGCCTCCAGTGTGCCGGATTGTAGGTGTGTATCTAGCACTTGGTGCTGCTGCGGGAGCCATATAGGTATTCATTTAGGTTCTACACACAGTCATCCTTGTAGCACAAACACCACCAGGACCCCCATTTTTGCAGATGGGAAAACATCGAGGAACAGCTTGCCCAAGGTTGCACAGAAGGAGGGGATGTGACTTGAACTGGGGAGTCTGTCTCCAGGAAGCTGTGGTCTCAGCCTGTCATTATTCCGCATCCCTGACTACCTCTGAGTAACACTCAGCGTTAGGGACAGGGCTGGGAGTGGAGGTGGCCAGAAACTGGCTTCAGACAGGACGTAGGCGGTGGGTGGCGGCAGCCATAGGCTCCCAGAGGCTGTGCTTCCATTTACTATGATATGGACTTTGCTGGACTTAGTCTCCCTGTCTGAAAGATGGGGACAGGATCAGCCCCCTCTGTGGTCTGGGGTAGAGAATTTGTTAGAAGGTTCTTTGTGTACTCAAGTCAATGTCCCTGCCAGGTCACTGTGGTCCGGTCCACCTTGTCTCCTTCTGGGCTACTTTTGGGGAGACCCTGTTCTCCGGGAATTTCTGCCATTTCCTTGTAGAGCTGGAATTGGCTCTGAAGTCAGCTTTGCCAGAGAGAGAGAGAGAGAGAGAGAGAGAGATCAAGGGACAGAGGCTGGAATGTTGGAAATTCAAATGAGCCACATGAACACCTTTTATTTTTGTTCAGAACATCTGAGTCTCCCTGTGGGAGATCCTCTGCCCAGAGTAGTTCCTCCCCCTGTGCAAGAGAGGATGTGAGAGCCCCTGGGGGGTGGGAAGAAGCAGGGTTGTCACCCTCTCACCCACCCTGGGCCTTATCATCAAAAATAGCAAAGGGCCAGAGTGTCAGCCCTAGGGAGGGGAATGGCTGGGGAAGCCTTTGAACCAGGAGGTACCTGGGAGCGAGGGCTGAGTCTGTTAATGTGCAGGTGGCCCTGGTTTTTCTTTGTCTCCAGGAAAGCTAATATCACCAGCTCAGGTCAGCAGCCTATGTGACATCGGGTAACTCATTGCCTTTTCTGGGTTTCCACTGTTTCTTCTGCAGCCTGATCATCTGTGGCAGGACTGTTTATAGAGATTCACGCCCTAGAACTTGGCTATTGCCAAGTATGGCACTCTCAGAGTGGGGTTCAGGCCTGTCTAGTTTATGACCTGGGCTGAGATGTTTGGCAAGTAAAGATGGCAGGTTTCCTATAGCTCCCTCTTAGGGGAGCTGCTTTAGGGAGGGGAGAGACCAAGAGCACACAGGCAGACCCATGATGCCTTCGTGGCCAGGAACAGGTAGGTATTTAACCTACCTGTTAACCAGGCGTAGACCTATACATTTGGGGAAGGGAGCTAATGTGCTACCTGCTGACTTTGAGTTCTAGGGTAAGGAGAGATCTGTGGCCAGGAAAACAGGAAGGGAAGTAGGCAGGGTCCATTTATTAACTGGCATGGAAGCATGTCACCATTTTGACAATCTGTGTGGCTACATGAAGACTGGGTGTCCATCAACCTGCTTGTGGGGAGGGCGGGGTCAGAGAAGGCTGCTGGGAGCCCTGGGGACTGGTTTCTTGTCATCAGAAAAAATGCCTTTTCTTAGAACAGGGACAGGCTGCTGTCCTTACTTGGCCCAGTCTCCCACCCTCCTGCCACCTGGAGGGGGGGGGTGGCTTTCTCACCAGGGCTGCAGTGAAATGAAAGGACCCTTCTTCCCCTCAGTCCTTTCCACACGGGGCCCTTGGCTCTGTGGCTTACCTAAGGCCCGAGCTTGCTTAGCATCTGTCAAACACAGGCCGGGTGGCCTTAGCCTCCAGGTCCTCACAGTGCCTTGCTCAATCCTCTCCTCTCCCCAGCACAGGCTATTTCTTGGCACCCCCCCCAACCCCCACCAGGGTATCCCATCCACAAAGCAAGGACTTTTCTTGTCTTCTGCCTTCCTGGACCTCGGAGAACCTTGAGACGGAATCAGAAGGTTGGGGGCAGTAAAGCAGATGTGACTTAAGAGCAGCTGGTGTGGGGGACCCTGAATGCTTGGTGCAGGGCCCCGGCTCTGCCCCAACTTCCCTGTGCAGCAATTTCGGTTTCTATTTTAAACAGTTTGGGTTGGTTGCTTCCCTGCCTTCCTGCTGGGTGTTTGTAGTGAAGAAAATAATTTGGTAATATTTGCACAGATGTGCAGCTCATCACAGGCACCTTTACCCAGGGGACTGCCCCAGCCCCCAGTCTCTCTGCCAACAGGACGAACCGACAGCCCTGGGCATAGGGCGGGAGGCTCAGGCAGAGCTTGTGCAGAGGACTAAAGTGCCCCAGGCATGCCAGAGGCAGGTCTCATCCAGAATGGGGGAGTGTGGCTGCCTGTGCTCCAAGGACTCTAGGACAAGCCCAGGCTCCACAGATCAGGCCCCTCCTCGGGGAGTGGGAAGCCCCCAGGGCCCGGTTCTCATCCCATTATCTTTGGTAGGGCCTGAATTTGTATCCGAGGGTAGGGATGGAAGTAAGGAGGATGGGGTGGGGGGGGACCAGCCTAGAAAACAATAAATCGAACAAGGTAAGGGTGGGGTAGTGTGCCTACATGAGGCAGCCTAGAGACATGTTGAGGCTCCAGTCTTAAGACAGAAAGGGAGACAGAAAAGAAAGAAGAGAGGAAGGGACGGAGGAAAAAAGACTGGGAAGGAAGTGGGTGTTGTCTGTGCAATGAGGCAGCCTGCCTAGTTAGGCCCAGGGTCTTGAGCCAGCCTAGAGAAGGGGTGATGCCTCGGGGTGGGTGGGAGTCCTCAGACACCACACCCTCGTCTCTTGCAAGTTCGTGTGCTGCCTGCAGTCTGCACGTTTCACGTCTGGGCCGGTGTGTAGGTGCGTGCATATGAAAATGTGAGCACATATGGTGCATATACATATGTATGTGAGTGTGCATGTGTGTGTCTGGGTTTGAGTTCCCTGAAAGCCAACCTCGAGAGAACATCCAACGGGAGCCAGTGCAGTAGAGCAACGGGAAGAAGAGGGCAGCCAGCGAGGATATTGCTACCAATGAATCGCTGTGGTGAAAAGCTGCAGAGGTCCTACTGGGGACTCCTGGGAGCTGGGGGGTAGTATTTCTAGTACCCCATCCAAGGGCAAGACATCAGAGCTACTCATCCACCCATTCCCACCAGGCATTGAGTGAATGCTGCATCATCTCTCAGCCTGACCTGCCTCTGGCCACGTGTCACAGAGTCTCAATACACAGGGAGGAGGACAGAGGGATCTGGGTGGATGCCGACACACCTGCTTAGGGTGGTGGATGTGGTGATGTGACACCCCGGGGACCTGCAGACGGCTCTTAGGGGCCCGGCCTCAGCTGAAGAAAGCTGCCTCATTCAAGACCACAGACCTTTCCGAGAGGCCCACAACCAGTGACCGGTAGATGAGAGGTCGGCAAGGCCTGGTTCGTCGCCTCGTCTTGCGTCAACCCTGAAGAGCAACCCGGTTCCACCTCGGGTTGGTCCTGACTGTCAACTGGACCGCGCCGCGGCCTGACCTCTCCCCGTTCCCAGACCTTCTACCCGCTTCCACAAACACACACGCTAACTTCTCAGAGGTCTCTGGTTCATGCTGTACATGTGGTTCAACGTACAGATACACAGAGCTGTGGCTTATGGATGGATGTCCACAGGCTGTGGGGTATGCGCAACACACGTCCCCAGGACCTTCTATACACAATGACTTTGAGGTCAGGCTAGCTCTTCCGCTAGGGGCTCAGGACTGAGAGGTACTGGGAATTTGGTGCTGAGGCTGGAACCTGAGGAAGGGATGACTTCCTCTCCACGCTTCTCAGGAGCAGCTCTGGGAACAGAAGATGTGGGGGAGCCAAAAGCGGACAGCAGGGGAGTAGGGCCATTGGTATGCTGTACTCTGTGTCTATGCCTGGTGGCTCCAGGCAGCTGTGGAAAGCACAGTCACTCTGGTTGCCATCTCTCCTTTCCTGACCTCCAAGGCTCTTACACCCAGGAGAGATTTTTCTACAGCCTTGCCCCTTGTCTTAACCTGCCTTGCATAAGTCAAATGCAATCCATCAACCTACATCCCGGCTGTCCCGGGCTGAGCCGTCTTAGGGCAGCACTGGCTTCTGGCTTCTCTTCTTGAGGCCCGTATGGAGATCCAGAGCAACAGACATGAGATGGTAGATGTCAGCACTGGAAAAGCATAGGATGCAGACGCAGGAAGGCGAGAGGCTCGGATGGCACCAGGTGTTACAAAAAAGTTTATTACCAGGATAAATAAAGAGAGCGAGAAGACATTAAAACTGCCGGTGCAGGGAGCAGAGCCGGGCAATACCTGAAGGAGGGAGGTGGAGAGGGTGTGGGGCAAGGGATGGTTAGTGGGGAAGCCACAGCCCCATCTGGACCTAGATGGGGTGTGGAAATGGCCAGGTTCCCCAAATCATGCACAATAGGGTCCTGTAGCTTAGGTGCCAGTGGACCCACCTTCCCACTGTACCTCGTCCTTTGCTCTTGATATCTCTGAAACTCTGGTATTCCTTAGTGCTTGGGGTGGAGGGGTTGGAAGCAGTCCTGAGTGGAGGTTATCTGTGAAGGTGCCCAAGAGCGGCCAGGGGCTCATTACCACCGCTAGCCCATCATTCAAAAATGGGAAAATATCACTGATAAAGAGAAAGGCTTGGCTTTCCCGCTTGGGTTGATGGAGGGCTTAGAAATGGTTGCAAAATTGCTGCAGTCTGGGTATTCCAGGCAGAACCCAAGCTGCCTGGAAACCTCCATGGGAGGCTCTTGCACACCCCTGCCAAACAGCATGGAGAGTTATGAAGAAGTAAATCCCTTAGGTGGACTCTGCTAGTCCTTCTAGACCTTACTCGGAACACCTCCTCCCCGAGAGCTGCTGGCTGCCCCCAGTCCATGTGCCAGCGTCCCTCCTTTGCCCCTCCTACTTCCCAGAGTCCCTTCTCACCTTTCCCCACAAGCCTGGATCCAGGACCCTGCGCTCAATAGCTGGGGAGTGTAACAGTGTCCTTTCTCAGTCTCTGCTTGGGGAGTACCATCTCAGGACCCTTCCAGCAGAGTCCAGAAAGGATGGTGGAGTGAAGAACAGGGCCAAAGTGGGGGAGACCATGTGGTCTTGTAATATTCCAGGTCCTCCCATCCTCTCTGCATCTGCCTTTCGTCTGGTACAGAAGAGCCCCAGCAACCTGCCCTTGGTCTAGAGCTCTCCAGCTCCCTCTCTACTTGGGAGACACTGCAGAGTGACTTCTACATCAATATGAGAGAGATACAGTCCCCAAAGTTAGGAAGAGCAAGGGCTGCCTGGGGGTCCATGCATTTCTGTCCCGATTGGAAGATCTTGGGCATCACGGGATCAGAGAGTAGTGGGGTCGGCAGCTGTTCGAGATGGACGGACACTGAGGAGAACCCTATGGACTGAAAAGACTGCTCAGGTCCTTTATCCCTTGGGCATTCCTTTCCTGGGACCTGCTGCTCTTTCTCTGTAGGGAAAATGACAAGTGGAGCCTGAGCTGCCTGTGAAGCAGCCGCAAGGCCCTATGGGGAACAGGCAGGGGAGGCTGAGCTAGACGGCCTGCTGGACAGCTCTCCTCTTCTGCTTCCCATCCATACCTGGCCTGCTCCGGGGCAGTGGGCAAGAGGGGACAATCACGCTGTGTGTGCTGCAGATCAGGCCTGCCCTCAGCAAGCTACTGTCACAGGTTCTCCGTAGGGTTCAGGCTCTCCATAGAGTCCACAGCTCCAAGCCTTACACCTCCCTCTGGTAAGCCAGGAGAGTCAAGAGGGTCCTACTGACCACTAGCCATGGCCATTCTGGGACATGTAAGCAGCCAGAGCCACTACCACAGCCACGTAGAGACCAGCCCCCACAGCGATGGAGAGTGTGGCCAGGAAGAGGGCCCGGCGGGAGGTGGTGCTGGCCAGACGGAAGTCCCCTTTGGAGATGGCCTTGCTGGTCTAGGGAGACAAAAGGCTGATATAAGGAAACAGTCCCATGCCCAACAAAACAGCCCAGTTCTCCAAGGCCCTGGACTCCATCCTGCAGATGAGTGCCCAGTCCTCCAGCTGAGAGAGGTGGTGAGAGAGGCACCCCTGCATCCCTTGTACACTTACCCCCTGGGAGAAGTAGAAGGCAGCAATGCCCAGGGGCCAGAAGCAGCAGAGCATGGAGAAGAGGGTGAGCCCTAGGTGGTCCCTGGGAGGCAAGCTGAGGAAGGTGTCTTCACTTTCGCTCTCTGTCGAGGTTGCATCGCTCTGCAAGAGAGAGTAGGGTGTGGTAGCAAAAGCCAGAGTCTTGCAAACCCCGTCAGACTGACAAGCATTGAAAACACACATGTCAGCCGGGCGGTGGGGGTGCACACCTTTAATCTCAGCACTCAGGAGGCAGAGGCAGGTGGATCTCTGTGAGTTCGAGGCCAGCCTGGTCTTCAGAGTGAGTTCTAGGATGGCCAGAGTTACAACAGAGAAACCCTGTCTCTACCTCTACTTCCCTTCCCTTCAAAAGAAAGAAAACACACAGATAGCTTTTTTTTTTTTTTTAGTTCCACAACAACACAGGTAATACCCGTGGGCAGACACAGAGCAAGCCTCCTTTGCTGCTGAGAGTGGGGATTGCTGGTCTTGTCACTCTGCCTTTCAATGTCCTGCTGAATGGTACTTTCAGGAGCTTCTCACCGTGAAAGAATGCAAATCTCTGAATCCAGAGATGTTTGTCACAGGAGAGAGACTTGGGGAAGATGGAAGATGAGAGGTGTTCTCCCTCCGTGCCCAAAGACCGGGAGATCAAGTTAACAAATGATGGAAGGGCTCATAATGAAAGACCCTGTCACCTTACAAATCACCTTGTAGAAGATAGGAAATTATGCGGGGAAATATTGGAAAGTCAGGTTATAAAGCTACATACTTTGTGGGAGAGAAGCAGAGAAGAAACATGACCAGCCGCCAAAATAACCACATTATTTTCAAGTGATTAATAGTTGCTATTTACAACGGTTGCTATTTATCACTTGGGTTGATAAATAGTTAACCCAAGCTAGTGCTTTTTCCCCTCCTCCTCTTTTTCCTCTTCCTCCTTCAATAAGGTTCATGTAGCCCACGGTATACTTGAACTCACCATGTAGCCAAGGCTGACCTTGAACTCCTGATCCTCCTGTCTCTATCTCCCAAGAGCTGTGAGTACAGGTGTGCCTTTCTTTTTGAGACAAAGTCTTACTATGTAGTGCAGGCTGGCCTTGAACTCTCTACGTAGACCAGGTGGACATCAAGTCCCTCATCTTCCTGCCTCTGCCTCCCAAGTGCTGGGATTAAAGGCGTACTCTATCATTCCCAGCTTGGAATCTACAGTTAAAAAAGTGTTACTTACCTCCTCCTCCTCCTGGCTATCCTCCTGGCCCTGCAGCTCCTCTTGAACTCCATAGGACACAGTGTGGATGGTGACATTCTCCTCAGCTTGACCAGGTTCTGAGCCCTTTTCTGCAGACCCCACTGGGGACTCCCTGGCCTCTGTGAAGCTGGTCTCACAGTTGCCTGCTTTTGGTTCTTTGACCTTGTCCTTTCCCAAGAGGCAGCTGGGCCGATACCAAGCCTCCACAGCCAGCTGCAGGGACCCTGGGTCTAGGAGCTGGTGGGCACGACCCGGACCAGCACCTCCAAGGAGGTAGGAATAAAGCTTCTCCTGGCAAGACCAACTGGGCGGGGCCTCCGTGTAGGGGTACGGACTGTGGAGGTGGGTGGGGCTCCTTGGCAGCAATGGGTTCTGTAGTTCACTCAGGCTCTCCATCGTTTTGCTGGCAGTTTGGAGTCTCGAGCAACCACACAGTCCTCAAGGAACCTGTCAGGACAGCAAGACAGGCAGTCACAGAGGCCAGGCCACTGTGTACATGGCCCGGAGTGGTTAAGCATGTGAACTCTGTGCTTCAACTTGGCCCTCCAGCAAACCGTTTGTCACCTGTGGGACCTTGAGCTAGTTGTTTCCCAGAGCCTCAGTTTCTCTATCTGTGAAGTGGGGATGGTGGTGGCATGCACTTCAGAGAGCTGGGTCACTCATTTACTACTTGGCATATGATTATTCAGCACTAGCTTTAAGCCAGGCGCTGTCATTTGCTGAGAGCTCAGCGGTGAGAGAGGCAAAAGTCAGGGGGGAAGGGAGAAGTATGTCTGCTTGACTTCAGGAGTTTAATTCAGGTGCAGACGGCAACTATAAACAACGTGTCTGTCCTGAAGGAGAAGTACCGAGCATGGAGCGCATCGACTTAAGAACTGCTACTGCACCAGGCAGGCAATGGTGGCGCACGCCTTTAAGGCAGAGGCCAGCCTGGTCTACAGAGTGAGTTCCGGAATAGCCAGGGCTACACAGAGAAACCCTGTCTCAATGGCAGAACTGACAGAGGCAGGAAAGACTTTATGTTGAGATGTTGAGAAGCCAGTTCCCAAGGTGAAGAGAATGGCTCTGTCTCCTGGATCTGAACGCCGTCCAAAAGCTTATGTGTCGAATTCTTAGTCCTTGGTATATGAGAAGAGTGTGGAAACCTTTAAGAGGCGGGGCCTAGAGGGAGGCTTTAGGTCATGGGGGTGTGGCCTTGAAGCCATTGGTGGGATGTATCTCTGGTCCACTGGTGGGGGTGGGGTGTGTGTTACTTCCTGTCCCTTATAAGAGGAAAAGCTCTTTCCAGTATAGGCTCTTTGTGATGCTGATGGGGTTGCTTCTCCACAGACACAAACCTGCAGGGCCTGTAGATCTTAGGCTGAAACCTCTGAAATGAAGCAAAACAAGTCTTTCTCCCCTTCCTCCCTCTCCTCCCTCTCTTCCTCCTCCTCCTCCCCTCCTCTTCCCCCTCCCCCTCCTCCTCCTCCTACTCCTCCTCCTTTTAGGTTTTTCAAGACAAGGTGCAGACAAGAGGGTTTGCAGAATGCTGGCTGAGGCAGGCGGATCTCGGAGTTGGAGGACAGCCTGGACAGCCAGGGCCAAATGTGTAGTCCTGCTAAGATCTAAGGGGCTGCAGATATTCAGCAGAGATGGTGGGTGGGATGGTTTCTGGAGCCTTTTCTAAGGCTACACAGGACTGTGCAAGTATTGCGACGTTTATTTTTTTATTTAAATTTTAAATATTTATTGATTGATTTATCTGGTTCTTCAAGACAGGGTTTCCTAGGTTGACTTCAAACTTACTATATAATCCATGCATAGCGGCTCACACCTGTAAACTCAGTACTTAGGCTTGAGGCCAGCCTGGGCTACATAGCGAGACCTTGTCTCAAAAACAAAATGAAACGAAACAAACAAAACAAAACACCCAACAAAGCCCACTCTAAAACAACCAAACAACTAAAAACTCATTATGTAGCTGAAACTGGCCTTGAAATCTTCCTGCCTCAGCCTCCCACTTGCTGGGTGTGCACAAACACCCCCTGGCTCATTGGGAGGGGTGGGATTTTCAGGTAAACCCAGGATACTTGAACTCCCTGGTAATTCCAGCCATTTTGGAGTCTGAGGCAGAAGGACTGCAAAGTGCAAGGTCTGCCCAGACTATAGAGATACTAGGAGGTCAATGGTGAGGTTGGGGAGAAGGGGACAGGTGTGTGGTACAGACGTTACTAGGTCTTGCTGGTAGATGGAACTGGGGCTTGAGGGAGGCTTTATTCGCAAGTCAAGCAGGACTGTGTTTAGCTTGGCACAGGGGCCATGTTAACAGCAGAATCTCTTGCCAGGGGAGGGAGCTTTTCCTGCCCCCCAAAGATGTAGTTTTAGGAAGTGCACTTTAGGTTAATCTGCCCTCCAAGGGAAACTGTGAGTCTGGGAAGTTCCTGCGGGACCTAAGGCAGAGCCTCCCGGGTGCCGAGGTCTGCGTCTGCACAGCACAGCTGGACTTGTGCACACACTGTCCAGGCATAGGTTAGGAATGCCTTCCCTCCTCAGCCAACTGCCTGTCTACCTGGTACCTGGAAGGTTGGCTGAAGGGAGGGGAGCATGTCTACAGCATATCTGTACACTCTAGCAGGGAGGAACAGATGTGGAGAGAGGGGTGAAGGGGCCTCAGGGACTTCGGCTCTCCCCGTCCTGGGCCTCCCATGAAGTTGGGGTGGTTTAGGCGTGACTTGCCCTGGATTTTGGTTCCACCTTGGCTTTGATGACTCCAGTGAACTTGCATGACCCTGAGTTTTATCATCCATAAAGAGCAGGTGATTGATTATCCCTGCCTAGCCCATGAGGTTGTCTTGAGGATCCAAAGTGATGGCTGCAGATGATACACGGGAGAGGTGGAAATCCTTTTGTTTTTTAAATTGATTTATTTTATGTGAATGATACATATACGAATGTACACCACATGCAATGGCTCCAGGAGGCGAGAGGAAGAGGAGAGGGGCCTCAGGGTGGGAGCAGGCCACTAAGGGCATGTCCAAAGGGTGCTAGGCTCCCCCGGCTGACTCACCATTGGAGAGGGCATGGACTGATGTCTACACGAGAGCAAAGGAAGAGAGAGGTTGCTGTTGTGTGAGTCCCTGAGGGTGGCTGCATTAGACCTGGAGCTGGAGGAATGTCTAATTAAGGACCACGGAGCACAACAGACAGGACGTGTGGCCCAACAGTCCAACTCCCAATGCAGAGAGGGCACAGGCAGTGCAGAGCTGCCATGTGCCCAGGGGTCCTGTTTACACTCACTCTGCTGTGAGTTCCATGTAGCTGTCACCCAGCTGTGACAGAAGTTTCTAGGTAAAGACAGGGCGTGAAACTTGGGCTGGGATGCAGGTTCAGGTCACAAATACGGAGCATCATCTTTCCTCCTGGAGACCCCACAAAGCAAGGAGCCCCTTGGGCTGCAGTGCTGGGAGAGAGGCTGCTTCCTGCTGGCAGGGAGCTGGAGGACCTAAGGTCTAAGCTTGGGCAGCTCTGGGCAGACTCCCGGCGGCGGGCCCAGTGTTTTTGACCCCCAAGGAAAGCATCTGAACTCTGCGATATCCTCTTGCCTTCAAGCAAATGTGATCCACGTGTGTGGAGTTTGAGGGCACTCGACCACAGGCTCATGGGTTTGGAGTCAGGTACATTGGGAGCCCTGGTCTACCTGATTTTTCTGGTTGCTCAGTTTCTCTGAGCCCACCCAAGAAGGGTTAGGGTAATTGACCACAGAGGGCAGTTGTGGTACTAACATTTTATGACCTGATAGCCCGATGGAGCTCCGTGGGAAGGAGACCCTCTTTGAACACCAAAAAGTAGGGGAGAGGTGAGCACACTCAGAGCCCAGTAAGGTACACCATCATGGTTCCCTGCCATTGCCCAGTGGGTAGGTTGAGTGAGGGGAGGGAGAGGCAAGACACCTGCTTCGGGCAGATAGGCAGCAGAGCCTCGAAGTTAGCTCTGATGTCCCAGCTACGCCTGTGTCACCCTAGTTCCTGCCTAGTTCCTTACCCATTTCTCTGGGAACCAAGGACGTAGCTCCCAGAGGACCCTCAGTCTCTCCTCTCGATGGTCTTAATGTATAGGCCCCTGGTCTAGGGTCTCCAAAGTCTTACAGCCAAAGCAGTGTTGTCTCCATGTGGCTGAGGTATGCAGGTGTCTTGAGGAAAGAGTGGGCTGCCCTAGAGCATTAACAGCAGCAAGTGTGTCAAACTCACCCCTGCCCCAACCTCTGTCTTACCAAGAAGACTTGACAAGTCTCTGCTCTTCCCTTTCATGCCCCCAAAAGGGATGGAAAGATCCCTGGAGACCATGGGGGCATTGTAAGCCTGAAGCAGGCTGGGATAAGTGACCCCAGCTCACTCCCGCTCCTGTAAGGCTGTCTAGTTCACACAACACCCAGCTGCGTCTCTACGGGCCAGGCCACATCCAGCCTTTTCTGGATTCCCTCGCTCCTCGTGCTCTGAGGGGGCTTCCTCCAGGTTCCCAGGCAAAGCTTTGCAATCTTTCGTGCACAGTGACGTGTGATCTTACACAGCAGAAAAATGAGAAGTCGTGCGAATGTCCAAGAATTAGAAACAAGTTCAGTAAATGATGGCACACCATCCAGCGGTACGAGGCCTTCGAGCAGGCTCGCAAAGAATAGTGACTTGAGAAAACACTCATCGCCTCCAAGGAGAAGGAGAGCAATTGGTGCGTGCAGCTGACTCCACTCGCCAACGTGTCAGCAATGATTAGCTCCCGGGGAGGGAGCACAGGTGCTTTTCATTTTCTCCTCCATCTCCTCCTTTTTCTGATTTCCACATTTATTCATTTACAATGAGCATGCACTACTTTTAAATCAGAGAAAAGAGAGACGGGGCTTAGATTTCTTCCGAGCCAGATTACCTGAAATCTACTGAAGGCCAGGAGTTCCTTTGGGTTTGATGGCTGAGCATTCCCTGCCCTACCTGTATTTCTAGTTTTGAAAAGTCACTGGTGGGTGACTGCAGCCAAGAATCATGGCTCTCTACGGCTCGTACCCACTCTCATTCCCCCAACTACGGAGTCAATAACTGAGTTCATGGTCTCATCCCAGGGACCCTCTGAATCCTGACGGAGTCACCAAGCCTACTGTGCCATTAGCCTGGCTGGATCTTTGGGCCTGATCCTTAGGTCTGTTTCCCAATGTTCTCCAAGGTGTGAGACCAAGGGAGAGCAGTTCTCATGGCCTTGAGAAATTGGTTTTACATGGGCTGTGTGTGCCTTCTAGACTCTGGTGTGGTTGCTAGTGTGTGTACATATGCATATGTATTTGTGTGTGTGTGTGTATGTATGTACACATGTGTACTCTGCTCCAGAGGACAGGCATGAGGAGGCCTGGGAATACCCTATAAATTATGTAGGTGGGGTCGTGAGCCTGGATCTCTCAAAGGAAAGCGGCGGGAGAGGAGAAAGTGTCTCTGAGAAGGCTGAGCTCTTGGGTCATCTCCTGAACTGAGAACTAGCTGAGCTTCCCAAGGCTGAGGCTTTGCACACACAGACCAAGGACAGGAAACCATCTAGGGATCCCCCAGAGTCCAATTACAGCCTCCTGTGATCATACAGAGCAACAGTAGACGTCCTTATCCAGAAAATGTATGGGAGAGTTAGGACTGTAACAACTCAGCTCAACTGGTCCCTGGAATTCTACTGGGAGAAGAACAATAACTCACACTCGCTGAGCTTTTTACCACGTGCCAGAAACCAAACTGTTTTGAATGCTCATCTGACTCTATAATTCTGATGGGAGCGTAACAATAGAGGGTGGTGGTGGCTGGAGGGCTTTCTCCTCCAGCTGTGGCAGACTGAGTGTCACATCAAACTGCCAATAATAGCTAGTAAAACTGCAGTGCGTGTTGGGGAGGGGGGCGGGCCGCGAAAATCTTGAAGAATCACCAAGCATGCCAGAATTCAAGGGGTCACAATACCAAGGTCCTAGAGGAAGTGAGTTGGAGCTTCACTGTGCAGCCTTTCCTGGTTCATTTCAGGCTGCACACAGCAGCCCCAGGGAGGACAAGGAAGGAAGCCTCAGTGAACACCCACATTTTCATCTGGGACCTCGATAGGACTACGCTCTGGAAGTAGGAACAAACTAGAAATAGACCAGCCCTCATGAGAGCTGAGGTCGAGCTCGGAATCAGCGACCCCTCACTGGACGTCCTCGACCTGCACTAGGCAGCAGAGGGCCCTGGGCAGCGGTTCGGAGCCTTCAGAGTGCAGGGCTGAGTATTCCACCTCCGTTACTTATGGTTCTAGGGTAGAGCATGACCAGCTTATGGGGTGCTGGGGATCAGACTCAGGGGTTTGTGCATGGTAGTCAAGCACTCCACCAACTAAGCTACACCCTCTGCCCTAACTTTTTTTTTTTTTTTTGATAGTGGGTTGACCAGGCTATCCCCGACCTTCCAATCCTCCTGCCTCAATCTTCTGGGCATGGTGCCACACACCTGTAGTACTAGCAACTGGGGCCAGGAAGATCAGAAGTTCAAGATCACTCTGACTACATAGAGAGTTTGAAGCCAGCCTGGGCTAGAGACCTTCAAAAAATTAAAAAAGTTAGACCTGTTCCCAGCTGTATCCTATGTCAGTAACTACAATGACTGCGACAGGACAAAGTGCTCACAAACGACAAAGAGAGTCATATGTTTTAGTCCATTTAGATGGAAGTCCAGCTGGGTGAGGTGGGAGACGCCTGCGACCCTAGGACTTGGGAGATGGAAGCAGGGGGATCAGGAGCTCAGCTATAAATCGAGCTCAGAGCCAGCCTGGGCTACATGAGACCTTGCCTCCCACTTACCCCCCTAAATACCCAAGGTCCTAGGAAAGGCCAATAGTGTAGAAAACAGATCAATGACAGCTGAGGCTAGGGGGCAGGGGAGGACCCCAGAAGGGGAGAGGACTCTTTGGAGTGACAAGACCGTTTCCTGTCTTGTGGGCATGCATGTGGTCTAGTTCTCTGCTGCAGGCTGTGGCTGTAGAAGCCTTGTTTATTACACCATGTTTCGGGTGCCTGGGAGGAGGTACCCAGAAGGACAGTGTGATCAGGAACTGTGCGATGCCCTCAGGCAGGGTCATCCTTTATGGGAACAATGTCAACTGATGACAGATATAGTTGGCTTATCTTTACCTGAGCAGGTGTTCTGTGTACTTAATTTTGTCGTTTTTTAATTTTATTTTTACTTCCTGTTTTTGTGTGTGTGTGTGTGTGTGTGTGTGTGTGTGCGCGCGCATACATGTATGTGAGGGCATATTGGCCTTGGGTGACAGTTCTCGCCTTTCACCATCTTTGTGACAGTCACTCTGTTGTTCAGCTGACCCTGGAGCTTCCTGGGACTCTCCTGTGCCTCCCTCCCCTGACCCTGGAGGAACACTGGGATTGTAGACATGCACAATGCCCGACTGTTCTGCGAGCTCTGGGGATTTGAACTAAGGTTCTCATATGTGTGCAGTAAGAGCTTTACCCACTGATCCACCTCCCAGTTTCCTGTTTGTTTTTGAGACAGGTCTGGCTATGTTGCCAAGGCTGACATGGAATCACGATCCAAGGTCTAGGATCACAGCTGTGTGCTACCTGGGCCAGCTCTATGAACTTTATCTTAAAATCTTACAGCAGAGCCAGATGTGCTGGCACACATCTGTAGTTCCAACACTCAAAAGACTGAGGCAGGAGATTCTTAAGTTCAAGGCCAGCCTGGGCTACATTGAAAGAGCCTACAAAGAAAACAAAATGTAACAAAGCTGATGGTTACTGCTCCCTATTCTTCATACAAGAAAACTGAAGCCCAGAAAGGTTAAGGACCATGGCCAGAATACAGAACGACAGGGTCTGTATTAGAACTCAGGTTCGATTTAGCCCCAAACCTGGGCTCTCCTGGCCACACCTATCAGGTAGGTCCCCTGGGAGGCAGGAAAATAAGAGCACAGGGGAAATTGGTTTTGAGAGGGTTAAAACCAGAGGTCTCAGTGAAGAAAGGGAGAAATGGGGCTTTAAGAAAAGATGAGATTTGGGGTGACTTGACAGCCCAGGGTGGATCACCTTTGGAAGCCTGGATCCCAATAAAAGCAGAGCCACTATAAGGGTCCTGAGTTGTCAGTTACCATCTCTGCAACAGGAGAGATGCTTTTAAACAGAGAGATAATAGCCAGGATAATAGCCAGGATTTCCTAGTCAGGCAGGGAAAAGGTAAAACCTTTAGTAACAGGCACCAACCACACCGGCTTCCAATCAGTGACATATACGTCATTTGGCCAACTGGGAAGGGCTGTGACTATGGTACTGTTTGTAGAAGGTTTAGGCTGGATTGATGATTGTCGGCCTGGAAGCAAGAAAGACACTCGGTGAGCTTGGCGTCCTCAGCTGCAGCTTGCTAACCCTGCCAGAGAAGAGAGCGAGCCAGGCACAGGACAAGGGCAAGGTGGGACAAGTCAGGGAAAATGGCTATCATAGCTTTTTGTTTGTTTCAGCTCAGCAAACTTAACACAACCGATCACCTTCCTCACAATTGTCTCCACCAGCTGCTCATTCTTTCCAACAGCTTTTGATGTTGTTGTTTGTTTCTTGGGGGGTCTCACATGGTCCAAGCTGACCTTAAATTCGCTATGTAGCTGAAGCTGGCCTTAAACTTTCAGCCTTGAGCCTCTCCCTCCTGAGTGCTGGGAATATAAGAATGTACCATCATGCCTGCCTCCAATAATTCTTAAACACACTGTAGCTCCCTTTGCTTGAAAGTGAAATCGTGGGTTAGCAAGGTGGCTCGGTGGGTAAAGGCACTTGCTGCCAAGTCTGATAAACTCAGTTCAATCCCACACGGTAGAAGGAGAAAAAAAAAGTCTCCTGAAAGTTGTCCTCTGACCTTCACACATGAGCTATGGCATGAACAACCCTGCCTTCTTCCCCAAATAAAATTAATATCATAAAAATTTGAGAACCAGCCGGGCGGTGGTAGTGGCGCATGTCTTTAATCCCAGGACTCGGGAGGCAGAGGCAGTAGGATCTCTATGAGTTCGAGGCCAGCCTGGTCAACAGAGTGAGTTCCAGGACAGCCAGGGTCACAACAGAGAAACCCTGTCTCCAAACAAATAAAACAAAACAACAACAACAAAAAAAACCCCAAACAAACAAACAAAAATCCCAAAACAAAACAACAAAAACAAAAACAGAAAAAATTTAAGAATCAGTCAAATCAACGGGGTGGGGACATTCATAGCGTGCTCACCTAGGATTCACAAAGCTCTGGGTTTGACCCTCCAGGACCACATGAACCAGGTGTGGTGATGCTGTAATCTGAGCACTTCAGAGGTGGAGGCAGGAGGGCCAGAAGTTCAAGAGGATCCTTGGCTAGTCTGGGATACAGGAGACCCTGTTGCTCAGTGAGAGAGTGCTTACCTAGCAGGCACAAGGACCCCAGTTCAACCCAGCATCGTGGAAAAGAGAAGGAACAGCAGAAGAAACGGCTTGCCAACCTTAGCAGCAAGTACTGACATCCCGCCACGGCAAATTTCCATCCATGCCCGTCCTCTCTGTTCTGAGAGGGCTGAGACAGCTTCAACACAGAACACAGCATCACACAGAACAGTGATGTGTGGCTTCGAAGGCTTAGGTATAGAAGGCTTCGTATCTTTCACACCTTTTCCCTTCCCCTCGCTCACTGCTACACTGTCTTGGAACCTTGAGCTGCCCTCTAGTACTTGGACTGTTTGTGGCCACCATGCGAGAGGGACCATGTGCGAGCAGGCCTCCAGTTGATAGAAACCACATCTATCCTCTCAGTCATCAGCGAGATGCCAGACGTGTGAGCGAAGCCATCTCGGGCTCTGCCAGGTGAGCTGTGTCAGTACCACGTGGAGTGGATGAGCACACAGCCAGTGCTGCCCGAGTGTCTGACCCCACAAAGTCATCAGGCATGATGAGGTGTCTTGTTTAAGCCGCTGTGTTTTGGGGGCGGTTTTGGCAGCTTCGGATATCAAGGGCATCCCCTTTGGAACCTTTGTGCCTTTCAGCTTCTGCTCCCATCTCTCCACTTCACAGCCGTGTTTCCGGGAGGCTCCACTCACATGCTCTAGCTCTCAGCTTAAAGGCCGCTTCCTCGGGGAGTCTGTCCCTACACCCTCAGTTTAGATTTGGTTCCCTGGTTATCTGCGCTCCAGTGCTCTACGCTCTTCTTCTCAAAGTGCTTATCACAGTCTCTATTTATATATGTGTGATTCCTTGATTAGTGTCTTTCTCCCTCACCAGATTGTGAGCTCCAGAGGGGTGGGGACTGTGTGTGTCTTGCTCATCCATATATCCCCTGGCTTGGTATGTAGTAGGCACTCAATAGCTAACCTCATGAATGAATGACAGGAGTCATGAACAAGTGAGTTAGCTGTACTGTACTGAGGCTCCCTGGTAAGAAAAGACTTTCTAGGGCCATAGAAATGGCTCAGTGATGAAAAGAATTAGATGTAGCTGGGCATGGCGGCACACATCTTTAATCCCAGCACTCAGGAGGCAGAGGCAGGCAGATCTTGAGTTCCGGGTCAGCCTGGTCTACAGAGCTAGTTCCAGGACAGCTAGGGCTACACAGAGAAACCCTGTGTCTACAAACAAACAAACTGGGAGAGAGATAAGGAGGGAGGATGGGGAGAGTGAGAGGGGGGGGGAACAAACTAGATCCTCTCTGGAGCAACTCACAAGTCTGTGACTCCAGTTCCAGGGGATTGGATGCTCTCTTCTGGCTGTATGGGCACCAGGCACACACTGTGCACAAACATACATGCAGGAAAAACTTAAAATGAAAAGAAAATGCTTTCTAGGATCTGGGAGGGAGGGCATGCGCTGCTGGAGACACACTCAACTCTGCACAACAAACATGTCTTGGGAAGTTACTTCAGGCCATTTCTTGGCATCCAAAAATAGACAGGAAGTAGCCCCTGCTATGAGGAGGGTGTACAGTACAGATCAGCAAATACAAGCTCTATACAGAAGGGAGGACGCCGTGCACCTGTGCGCGGAGGGCAAGGGACCCCTGTCACGAGACGGTGGGAACTAGGAGCTGGTGCCGTGAATCTTGACGGTTGGATGGGAGCGATCGAGTGAGGTGGTGAGCACAGGACATTTCTGGCAGAGGAAACACGATGGTGGTAGGAGGGGAGTGATCGAGTGAGGTGGCGAGCACAGGACATTTCTGGCAGAGGAAACACGATGGTGGTAGGAGGGGAAGCCAACTGGTTTGGTTGATGGGAAGAAGCAGGTGAGAGGTGAATAGGCTGCCTACACCTATGGGCAGGCAGTGGTGAGCCCAAAAAGGCTAGAACAGGCACGCCATGGCCTTGTGTTTTATGGCAGCAGTAAGTAGACAGCGTGGAGGGACAGTTAAGTCAGAGTGGAGACGAGGAGCCCTGTCGAGAGACTATTGGCAAGGGCTGGAGAGATGACTCAGTGGCTGTGGTGTTTTTCCAGAGGACTGGGATTTGGTTCCAGCACCTACAACAGACAGCTCCCAGCAGCCTCACAGCTTCCTGTAACTCCAGCTCCAGAGGAACTGACACCCTCTTCAGGGCTCTGTAGACATCTGTACATACAGACACATAAATAAAAATAAATCTCGGGCAGGACAGCACTGAGAGTCCTGGGCTGGGGGTAATGTATACCGTTAAGTCTAGCATTAGGGAGGCAGAGGCAGGTGGATCTCTGTGAGTTCAAGGACAGCCGCATCTACATAGCAAGTTCCAGGCCAGGCAGAGCTACACAGTGGGACTTTGTCTAGAGAGGGTGGAGGGGATGACTATTCCGGCTTTGGTTTTAGTCACAATAAGTAAGATATTGGATCAACTAACCATGAATGCAGAAACAGAATATGTTGTATAGTTGGGTGCAGTGGCTCAGGCCTGTAATTGTGTTAAATAAGATTAGCCAGACAAGGAAGATCAGAAAGCCAAATATTTCATGTTCTGTCTCATGTATGGAGGCTTAGATGTGGAAGCATAAAAATGGCTGCTCTGAATACAGAAGAGTGTGGTGACTAGAAGCTGGGAAGGGTGGAGGGAGGGAAGTTGGATAATGGGTACTAGACATAGTCAGGTGAGAGGGAATAATTTTCCACATTTCACAACACAGTGGGATAATTATAGTTCATAACAACCCATTATACATTCTATAAAGATCTACAAGAGAGGGTCTCCAAAGCTCCAGACATGATAACGAAATGTGCACCCAACCCCATCACACGTTAATGAGGAGGAGAGAGGGGACGAGGTGAGGAGGTGGTGTGGCAGAGTGGATGGAGAGGACGTCATCCCTGAGGAGCGAGTAGCCAGGAGGTTAAGTAGGTAGGAGTTTGTGGCTAGCTAGAAGAGAGAGAGGAAGGAGTCCAGAATAACTTCCAGGTCTCTGGCCAGGTAAAGAGTAACGTGGACCAACTGAGACAGGAAAGCTATGGGGAGGCTCCTGGTTCAAAGAAGCAGTGGCACAAAGGCCACTTCTATTTCTTCTTCAGCTCTCGGACCTGGAGAGGGGGCTCAGTAAAGTGCTCATTGTGCCTGCGTAAGGACCTGGTTCCAGTCCCTAGTGCCCACATAAAAAGCAGGGCTTGGTCACATGTCCACGGCTTAGTGCTAAGGTGTAGACAGACAGGCCCTGAGAGCTCACTGGCAGGCAGCTTAGCCTAGCCAGCGGGCACCAGGTTCTGCCTTAAAATTAATGTGGAGAGAAACTGAGGAAGACAACTGATGTCAATTCATTAACTTTTGACCTCTACATGCTTTTGCACACACCCTAACACACTTGCATGCACACGCACACACCACAGCATGCATGCCCACACAGAGGTTTATTCAAATAGAAAGATGTGTGATTTTTTTTTTTTTTTGGTTTGGTTTGTGAATCGAGGTTTCTCTGTGTAGTTCTGGCTGTCTTGGAACTCGTTCTGTAGACTCAGAGATCCACCTTCCTCTGCCTCCCCAGTGCTGGGATTAAAGGCAAGGCGTGTTCACCACCACCTGACAAGGTGTGTGATTTTAAAATAATAAAATAGCCAAGTGCAGTGGGACACACTTTTAATTCTAACAATCAGGAACAGAGTGAAATGGGTCTCTGTGGCTTCAAAGCCAATCAGGGCTACGTTGTGAGACCCTGTCTCAAAAAGAGGAAGAAAATAATAAAACTAAAAACCAAATCAGAATGATGTCTGTGGGCCAAAATCCTTGCTACCAAGAGATAAAGAGCAGATTATCCTTGATGAGGAAACCCTTGGAATCCTGCAGCCCTGATGCAAGAGACAAGGCAGCTCCCACTCACAAGAGCTGCCTGTCACAAAAACAAACCGGCTGTACTGCAGAGGAAATTTGTGTAGGTGTCCATCCCAGTCAACAGCAAGTAAAAGGGACGATTTAATGAACAAAGAACGATCAAAGAAGATTGCAGAATCATTCAAATTACAGAAAGGATTCTTACAATTTAAAAAAATTCATATCCTTAGGCAAATAATATCCTTAGCATATCACATCTACAAAACAAGAAGAGACTGCTATGAAAAAGGAGCACTTCACAACATCAAAGTTTTTGAAATTGAAAATAATTCTCTGAATTTTTGAAAATTCAACAGAGAAATTAGATAATGGAACAGTCATTATCTTTAAAGAAAATGTGCCAGCAGGTGATGGAGCATGGCTTTAAGCATGGGCTTAAAGCCCAGCACTTGGGAGGCACAGGCAGGCGGATCTCTGTGAGTTCGAGGCCAGCCTGGTCTACAGAGTGAGTTCCAAGACAGCCAGAGTTACAACAGAGAAACCCTGTCTTGGGAAGGAAAAAAAAAAAAAAAAAACCAAGAAAAAAGAAAAGAAAAAGAAAGTCAAGATACGGAGGAGAGAATCAGGTCTGAGATCATGTGCCATGACTTTGAGAAAGACACAGGAAGGACTAGAGGAGAAAAAGAACTGAAAGAGAATCACACTGCAATAGTAACATTGCGGTCTGATCATTAAAGACTCAATTGAAAAATAAAGATGTGGAAGAAGAAAGTGCTTTCTGAGATTAAAAGCAAAGAATATTTGAACTGTGAAGGCCTACTAAGAACTAAGCTGGAGAAACAGGGTGGGGAGAAGTGGGTGAATCTGCTTAGAAAGCGTCTTAGGATATAAGGATGGAAAGCTGCCTGTTGCATGATGTAGAAACGGAAGCCCCAGACACGGTCTGGGCTAGAGAGAAGTGTGAGAGCCATCCAAGGGTGCTTGGAGAGAGAAAAGAGAGCAGAGAGAGGGACAAGAAAGAGGACAGAGGAGGGATCCAGAAAGGACCAATGAGACAGCTGGGGTGCTTGTCTGCTTCCTTGGGAGGTGTCTCAACTGTTGCTGGTCAGGGAGAGTCAGTGTCTCCTAGCACCCTGAGCTGTATGAGCAAGACTGTTCTCCTTCAAAGCATAACCCATCTTGTCACTGACAAGGGTGAAAACTGCTGGGAGGACTGGGTGGCGACTCCCTTACTCAGATGAGTCCATTTTCAGGTAGAAATCAAATCTTCATTCTTGACGAAACAACCTGTTTCTCTATGGAAGCAGCTCGTTCCAAATCACGTAGAAGCAAATGGCATGTCTAACGATGGGAGACAGACACCTAATAGTTTCACTCCCTGCTTGGTTTGCTGGGGTGTGTAGGGGTTTGGGGTGGGAGTGGCAGTATAGGAGAAAGAGAAAATGGTGAAAAGATGAGACTCATTTGAAGAACATGGCCCCGTCTTCACTGCTCCCAGTTTGTTGTCGGTGGGGAGGGGGATGGCCCTGTAAGACGCCAATTGAACTTTTGAGAGAGGACAAAAGACTAGGAGAACGCAAGTCTTATGAATTAGGGTGCTACTAGTCCCCTGAAGGAAGCCTGCTCCTTTGTGTCGGTCTCACCTTTCTAGGACCCATGGATGAATTGGCCTTTGGATTTGAAGCTGATTAATAATGTGTACATGTCTGCAGACATCCTTTGGCTCTGCCGTTTTTTGAATGCCATAGAGAAGAGACTCGCATGTATGTCAGTCTCTCAGCTTCTCTTTTACACACACATACACACACACACACACACACACACGCACGCACTCGTGCACACGCACACACACACATATTTTCTTTTCTTTCCTCCACTTGAGACAGAGTCTTGTTATGCAGCCCAGGCTGGCCTGGAATTCACTATGTAATCCAGATTGGCCTCAAATTTCTGCTCCTCCTGCCTTAGTCTCCAAAGTGCTAGGATTACAGGTGTGTGCCACCTTGCTTGACTCTGTATACCCTATTTCTTTTTTTTGAAAAACAATTCTAATGTTTACTTTTTATTTATGTGTATATGTTTTTCCTACACGTATGTGTGTGCCTCAAATCCCCTGGAACTGGAATTAGAGACAGTTGTGATCAGACCTGGGTCCTCTGGAAAACCAGGCAGTGTTTCTAACCACTGAGCCACCTCTGCAGCCCTGTACACCCTATTTCTTAACAACCATGTTTAATTTATTCTTCCTCCTCAGCTCTCCTCATCCCTACCCTAAATAACTAAGATCACATGAAAAACGTACCCTTGCTGACTCCTATATGCCCTTTGAGGGCTTGCAGAAGGCCAGAGTAGGAGCCTCAGCAAGGAGGGGGCAGAAGGGGAACACAGGAATTAACCAACAAATAGCTTTCCATGGCTGGAAGAGGAACAAGACCTTATCTGCCTGGGCGACTGGAGATGCTCTGAGCCCTGATGGCTCTGGGGTAGGTGTGGACACCCATACAACTGCAGATGGAAGAGGGACTGTATTTTCCTCTGCCTAGTAGCAGACCAGTCCTGTAGAACATAAAACCCCCTTTCTAGCTTGCTGCCGCCGCCGCCATGGCCACTTTATTATGGGGGTTAGTGACTGTCCATTAACTCCAGAGAGCTGATTCTTGCCAGTGCAACACCAACAGCTGGGAGCCAGAAAGCGCTGACGTGGGGCAGGGGGGCTGGTCCCCCACCCTGGCTGGGCACTCAGGGGACGTCAAAGAGGTCACTGGCATGGCTTACTCAGCTCTACCCGAGTGCCAATTAGCTAAGGTTTTTCTGAGCATTGGCCGTGCCTGCTACAGTTGAGGGAAAATGATTGTAAGAGAAGCTCATTTAGATTTTTTCAAAAAATAAAATAGAATCCTCTCCACAGGGGTAGATCTTTCCTGCCTCCTCTTCTAGTCTTCCTAGGAGGGAGATTCCAAACAGCCAGGGTTCCTGGGCAAACAGGGTAAAGTACCTGGGCCACTGCTCCTTGGTGGGGTAGTTTCTGGCCTCTTGGCTTGGAGGCTAAGGTTCTATTACCTTGGTTACTCTCTATATACTGTAGCTTTCCTTGAGAAATAAGGAAAACAGGAATGCCAAATAAGTGGCCTTTTCTGCTTCTTCCAGCTTTCTTTCACCTCCATTCATAGAATCCACTTCATCACAGAGAGGCCATTAACTTACTTGTCACACCAGGTTAATGGAAGTGGTATCCTGTATCCAAGAAGAACTGAGAGGTTTGTGGATTGGGACAGCCACAGAGAGCTCCATAGAACACTAGGCTCTGGGAATCTTAAATCTCATCGGTTCCCAGTCTCTCCTATTACAGATGAGAAAACTGAAGCCCCAGAAGGGAAGACACCTGCCCAAAGACAGCCAGAGGCAGGTCTGGGCCCCTTGATTTCCAGTCAAACACTTCGACTCTGATACATTTTCACAGTTCATTCCTGTGTTTTATACCCAATTACTGAGTCCTTACTATCTTCCAGGTGCTGTGGGGGAAGGGGTGTGGAGGGAAGCAAAGAGATGAAAACAACACAATCCTTGCCTTCAAGGAGCTATTTTCCCTAGATCTGAGATTCTTGGGGAAATAGAAAAACAAAAACTATGAGTCAGACTCTCGCCCTATATTGTCTCCTATAGGTGTTGATGGGGGAAGGGAGCAGGGAAATCCTTTTATCTCCTGAAGATTTATTAGTTGGACTTCACTGTTTCTTGAACTCCTTGGGGTCTGCAGGCAGAAGGAGCTATGGCGGGACTGCAGAAGAGAGGGTAACGATGACAGGATGACAGTGATCGGATCACTGTCAGCAGGCCTGACTAGGAGATGTGGACAGAGAGGGTAGTTCATTGTGGGGAGACGTGCCTCTGATTAATTATGTTGCTTCATGGAACCTCAAGACAGTTCCCTGAGGTGGGCAGATGCCCAAGATAGCTTCACCTTGGGAGTGATTTAGTAAACTGAGGCTTAGAAGCTTGGAGAACTGATGCTGGTAACTGGAAGCTGCCAACCAGGGCTTTTTCCACCACTGAGGGTAGGCAATGGAGCTAGGTCGGAGGGTGGTGGTGAACCAGTATGAAGCCAGTGGTCAGCCACAGCAGTGAGCCAGTCTTCCTCTACGCAGTTTTATTGTCATCGGTCCATTCTGTCACTCACAGAACTCTGCGATGAAGAACTGGAAGCACTTTGCAGGCCTGAATGAGCTCATTCAACACACTCTTGCCAGAAAGAGAGAGAGAGGCAACTCTAAATGGAGGCTCTGTCCAGGGTCATCAGCATTCAGGCATATAAAAGCAGACCCAGGTCCCCTACTTTGTCCTCTGGAGCCGAGCAGTGTGATGCAAACTCAGCCCCCTTTCACAAGGAAGAGCTCCACAGGATAAAGCTGAAGTGTCTTCTGGCACCTTCTGCTTTCCCCAGAGAAATGGAGGAGATAGACAGTCCCCCTTCTTGTCCCAAAGGCTATTTCCAGGGCAAAGAAATCCAAGAGCAAAGAGATCGCAGCCTTTCCAGTCACCCTGGAGACCAGGCTTGAATAGGAGAGAGGAGCTGAGTGAAGCCCATTCAGATTTTACTAATGTCATGGAATCTTGGTGGAGACTGGGGTGCCAGGGAGTCTGGGAGACTCGCTTCAATGTCTCTGCAACCAGTAGGCAAGGTTTCTCAGAGCTGTCTCAGATCGGGGTCAAGGCCCGGTGATATATAGGGTCAAGGTGCCCAGGTGCCTATCACAGTCCGGGTCCCTCAAGTCTCTCCTAGTGTCACCCCAAAAGGATGTGAGGAGTGGGGATGGACTCGGCCAGAGCTCTGAGGAGCGCAAGGACCTGTAGGGGGTCGGAGCTTCACTGGGAGGGCTCCCCCTGCTCTCTCCAGTTCTCCCCAGCTCATTCGGTACCTAGCTCTGCGCTACGGCTGCGCCCCCAGACGGCTCCTTACCTGTCGCGCTGAGGACCGTCCCGCCTCCTCGCGGGGCTCGGGGACCCGGCATGGGCCGGCGAGCGACGGCGTCCCCGCCTCGCGGCCGCGGTGGATCCTCCCGGAGAGCTCCCTGTTCCCAGCTCTGCCGCTGTCGCCGCCGCCGCCGCCGCTTCAGCACCGCGGACAGCTCCCGCCCGCCCGCCGCCGCCCCGCGCGCCGCGCACGGTCCCGGGAGCCCCGCATCCCGGCCCTGCAGCCGCTCCGCGCTCAGCCGGGCCCGAGGCGGCTCCGCGCCGACTTCAGGGAGCGGCGGGGAGGGTCCCCGCCTCCTCGCCTCCCGCCGCCACCGCCTTCCTCTCGCCTCCGTGCTCCGTGCTCCGTGCTCCCTTCCACGCTCCAGAATCAGCCCACCAGGCACTCCGGACCCAGCTCCCGGGAGGGGCGGGGCGGGGCGGGGCGGGAAGTCGGGGAGCCCGGAGGAGGCAGCGGCGGCGCGAGGGGCGCGCAGCTGGAACCAGCTTTTCTGCTTCCTGGAGCCCAGCCCTTCTCCCCTGCCTCCTCCCGTGCACCCCAGAAGAGATGCGCGCGGCCCTTGGGCTTCTAAGGGCATTTTGGAGCTCCTACGCTTCTAAGCTCTGAGTTCTAATTATTGATCAGCCCTAAAAGGAGAAACAAACAGAAAGTAGGCATTTATTGAATGCCTACTAAATGCCAGACACCACGCCAGGTTTTTTATTTATTTAGCCCAGATAATCTCATTTAATTTTCTTGACAATTTACCAGGCACCCCCTGTCATCCAAATATGCATGAGATGCTGAGCTCAACCCAGCGTTAAATCTCTGCATTTGGAGGCATCAGAGCTGGGCTGAGAAGTATATAGGCTTCGAAGCCCATGCGTCCAAGTTCTGGTGATAGCTTGGCCCACTCACTGTGTGACCCCGAGGAAGTTACCAAACCTGTCAGATCCTCCAGACAGAATCCACCTATGAGGGGTCATGTAAGGACATATGTGACACATTGGCATCCCATAGGCCCAGTGGATGAGCCATCTCTGCAGTTCTCCCAGGGGAGGCCCGAGATCTGACCATAGGGTTCTGGCTGCTCTGTGTTTCCCACTATGTAGCTCTTTTTCTGTGCCCCCCCCATTTCAGTTTCTTTTTAATTTAACATGGGGCTAGCCCTACCTACTGTGAGTGCTGTGAATGGATATAGGTATTTTTTATGCCCTCCCCTCTACCCATGGTAGCATCTTGAGATTCATCATGGTATTCAGAGGTCAAGAGAAAAGCATATTCTCACCAAAGGAAGGTAAGTAGGGACAGGCAAAGGAAACTCCGGCAGGCTGAAGCTGGGGCTGCTGAAGGACCCTGGGAACCAAACTCTGCAGTGATCCTTCCCTTCTCCCGTCTAAGGATGCCACAGCACACTGAATGGTGAGCACGAGTGGATGTGGGACATCTACAGCAGTTCCTTTAGCTCCCAGCATGCAGAGAAAGGACCAGTATCTTCATCATTAATGAGGAGATCGGAGCTCCTTCCCTTCAAACTGAGCAGAGAGCTCCGGTGACCTGGAGTCTGTCTCAGGTCTGGTGTTAGTGGCTAACTTGCTTTTCCTGACTTGGCTGAGTAGAGTTATACTAAGAAGGCTCTTGGGCCACTCATATGCATGCACGCCTCTTCCTAAGGCATCATCTCGTGTCCGTTTGCTCACTTCTGGTCTCCCTATCATAGGAGTGTAGGGCCCCCTACTTGGCTTCAGGTTGCCCTCTGTTTGTGCCCTCCCCACCTTGGTTTTGCTCAATGTCTGGGCTTCTTACTGAATTACTAATTGAAGGGATAAAAAAAAAGAAAGCCAGTGAAGCAAAAGCTGCATATAAATTCCAAATACTAACACTGTGATTAGATGCTGCTGTCTGGAGGGAAGGCTCTGAGAGAAGCCTTTTGGTTGGTGGCATGTCAAGGGCCATGGCCTGGGTCCAGGGAGCCTTTGGTGCTGGTCTTGGCTTTGTCACCAACTGACTATGCAAATTCAGGCAAGTTGCCTGATCTTCCTGGGCCTTTGCCTTGTTAGAATTCTAAACCCTTCTGCAGCTTTGAAGAAACTGTAAAGAAAGTCATTGTTGTATGAAATTTGTAACGGGGAACAGTTGGTTAACGCAGCAATAAGAATTTCCTCTAGGGAAATTACCTTTTACTGCCAAAAGGTATAGGTAGGACTGAGTCTATTCTTCTGTAGGCCTCTATTGGATTTTTCTATTTCCTCTATAGATTCCCCACTTCCTTCCTTCATCATGCGATGTGATGGATTTCAGCACCTGAGAATGTAAAGTATAAGCTCAAGTCCAGGTCTTCGAAGAGCCAAGAAAAGAGATAGGAGTCAGGCGGGAAATCAACAGCAGTGTCCACCAAAGAGATGATGATAATTTGACCGAGCCTGAGTCAGTGGGATGGGAGGAAGGGATGGGTTTAGGATCCTCGATGAGAGCAGAGAGGAAAGGATGGAGGAGTCAGGAAGTAACACTGAGGCTTGCTGACTCAGGGAAGCTGATGCCTCCTGCCAGGGAGCCTCAGGAGGGTAGCAAACTGTGTGTGCTGGGCAATGCTGTGGGGTGCTATCTACCCCAGCATGTCTAGGTTGTCATTGTTATTTTAAATTTACTATCTCTTCAATTCAAAGGAAATTTCTTTAGGGTAGAAATTTTCTTCTTGGGCTGAAGAGAAAGTTCAGTTTGTAAAATGCTTGCTGTGCAACCATGAGAACCAGAGAACCACGAGATCCTGACTCCTATCTCTTTTCTTGGCTCCAGCCTTCCTAGACCACCTTGAGAATGTCTCATTCTTTAATAAAACTCAGCTCGAATGTCACTACCTCCAGGGAGCCTCCTAGGACCTCTCCACGCAGAGAGCACTTTACATATACTTCGTGATAGCGTTTATCTCCGTGTGTTGAATTACTGGCCAACATGTCTATCTTCCTAAAGCCCTTCAGTGCGGCTTCTTCAAAGACCTGGACTTGAGCTTATACTTTACATTCTCAGGCAGAATAGAAGCCCATAGAAGGTGAAAGCATGTCCTGTCCTCAGTGGGATGGGAGCAAGGTCCACAGGAAGAGATGGACCATCCGGGAGGAGTTGCCCCTGGGTCCCGTTCTCCCCCACCCCTCTGACAGTCCCCAGAAGAAATGCGACGCTGCCGGTTCTGATTCTGTTGGAGTCAGCTAATCTCTTTCCACCTGGGGACTTCCTTTCATGAGCGTTTTCATGCATAAACTCTAAGTTCGTTATACAAGGAGTTGATTCCTTCTCACCGGCTCCCTAGGGAATGTAAATCAGCACCAAATGTAGGGAGACCTGCTCTACTTGCTATCCAATAAGCCACACATTCAAGGTGCTGCCTCCCAATACGGGGAGAGGCAAGCCCCGCCCCTGCCCAGTGAGTCTGGCTCCCCCCTAGATAAGTCATGGTCAAGGCCGTGCGTGTCCTACAGGCCCCGGGTGATGAGAAGGACAGTGGACCTTTGGGCTGCCATTGACCAGGTCCTGTATACATGGCATAGCTTCAGAAGGACAGATCTCCCAGGAGATATATTTGCATGTGCAAGCAGGTAGTTGGAAGCAATTTTTGACTCTGGACCCAATAAAGATATCTGGCAGCCCTCGCTGCTTCCGAGTCAGGTCCTGTGATTGGAAGCAGACCCCCCCAGCAATTGTGTCTGAAGCTTGTCTCTTAAACCTCTCGTTTGGGGGCTTTGGAAGTAGGGTACCAGCTGCTCGCTTCCTCTCTCCATGGGAGACCATAAAGCTGAAGATGAGGCCATTTCTTTAGAAACATACTGATTCATTACAGGAAAGAAGATGAGTGGGGTTCTCAGCCCCAGTTCTGCCCAGCCCCCCCACTGTTCAGTCAAGCAGTGCTCACTCCAGCTGGGGGAGGGGGAGGTGGTGCAACTCCGAAAGGCGGAAGAGGAGCCTAACGTGCAGGAACAGAGCCACCACACCCTGCACAGCCCAGACCTCCAGCGTTCTCCTGCCATCCACAGGCTGCCTCGGGCTATGGAAGCATTTGTTTGCTGGCAGAGAAGCTGCACTGTTGGCACTCTCTCACTTTTGCAGAGCAGAGACTTGTGAGTGTGAGAGCTTGAGGTGCTTGCTGGGTGGAATGATCACCCACCAGCTGACCGAAAGACGCCCTACCAGGATGAAACCCGCAGGGACGCTGCTGATCCGCCTCACACTCTGCGGTTTGAGGAGCGCCTGCTCTGTCTGCTCGGCCCTCACGTCATTTGATTCTCATTGACATGCATCACTGGCAATGTACAGATGAGGCCAACAAGTTCGAGAAGTTACTCCTAACTTGGGAAAATAGTTGAGATCAATACCAAGCTGAAGGAGAAGAAATGACATGGATGTGTGACTCCCTGCCCCCATCCTTGAAGCCAGAGCCTGACTGCAGATGGATTTGAGCAATGCTGAGCAGGCCCTAAAGACCACTCCTGAAAGACCCTGACAGAACCCTCTGAGTGGCTAACACTCAGAGGGACCCGGACTGCTCCTGTGTGTCTGCACTCATGTGTGTATGTGTGCATGTGCGTGTGTGCCTGCGCATGGGTGACATGTGTAGCCTTTAACTTGTCATGATACTCCTGCCTCTGTCTCCTAGTTACTGAGATTACAAGCACATCATCAAGGCTCAGGTAGTTTTCAGAAAAGGATCACAAGCATTAAGTCAGTATGCCAGCCCCACCATACGTTCAGCGAATGGAGGGCAAGGTTTGAGCCAGGCTGTCTGATGCCAGAGATGATTTCTTTCCCTACCCTTTCCCCCATAATCCTTCTCACCCTTATCATTGTTTGAGGGACAGGGACATTTAATGATGGAGCAGGAGGAGAAACAAGAGGAAACGACCTTGAAGTATAGAAGGGACCTCTGGCCACACAGCCAGGAGACTAGAATGGCATAAAGCTCCATATTTGTGCAGGGTCCGGAGACTATATGGTCAGGTCAAAGGCTGGGGATTTCTTTTTTCTTTTCTTTCTTTTTGTTGTTGTTTTGTTTTTCAAGACAGGGTTTCTCCCTGTAGCCCTGGCTGTCCTGGAACTCACTCTGTAGATCAGGCTGGCCTCGAACTCATAGAGATTCTACTACCTCTGCCTTCCAAGTGCTGGAATTAAAAGCATGCACCACCACCGCCTGGTGTCTTTATATGTGTTGAGACAGGGTCTCTCACTGGCCTGAGGCTCAGTGGCTAGACTAGACTGGCTGGCCAGCAATCTTCCCACCTTAGTTCCCTCAACTCTAAGATTACAAACTCATGCCACTACACCCAGCCTTTTTAGGTGCATTCTGATAATTGAATCAGGTCCTAAGGCCAGTACATTACCAACTAAGTCATTTCCCCAAAATAAGGCTGTCGGGTTTTTTTGTTTTGTTTGTTTGGTTTTCTGAGATATAGGTTTCTCTGCTGTAGCTCTGGCTGTCCTGGAACTCACTCTGTAGACCAGGCTGGCCTCAAACTCATAGAGACCTACCTGCCTCTGCCTCCTGAGTGCTGGGATTAAAGGCGTGTGCTACCGCCCACCTGGCTCAAGGCTGTGGGTTTTAATGCGCATTCTTTGTGCCTATCTTTTTGTTTTTCCTTCATTTTTTGTATTTTCCTTTTAAGGGTCCTAGCTTTCTTTAGTTTCCCAGGAGTGAAAGGATGAAGTGGGGAGGAGCTGTGGGAATCCACTGCAGGGCATATTAATACATAGAGAGTGACTGACACGTACCAGGCACTCTTCTGACTGCCTTAGATGAACCTTCTTATGGAATTCTAACCACCCTATGAAGCAGATCCTCTTGTTATCCCTATTGTGCAGAGGTGAGACCAGAAACATCACTTTCCCAATCTTACATGGTGTATGAAAGCTGAGCCCATATTCCAACTTGCAGGCTCTGTGGCCGCCCACTGTACACCATACTGACTGTAAATATTGCATGAGACTGACCATCATCTGGGTGTGCTGGAGCATGCCTTAAGTCCCAGCACTCAGGGACAGAGGCAGGGGAATCTCTGTGAGTTTGAGGCCAGCCTGGTCTACAAAGTGAGTTCCAAGACATCCAGGGGCTTTATAGAGAGACCCTATCTCCAAAAAGAAAGACTATCAAGTATTAATTCTTGTTACAGAAAATTTGGAACATACGTAAATGTCCAATAAGCAGGACAATGGGTTTAAATAGCTAGTTTGTTGTTACTAATATTTTGAGACAATATTTAAACTATGTAGCCCAGGCTAGCCTCAAACTTGAAATCTTCCTGTTTTTAGTTTTCTGAGTGTTGAGATTATAGATGTGCGCAACCTCACTAAGCCATAAAGTTTTAATTTTCTATGAGACAAGGTCTTACCCGTTACTTGAACTGACCTGGGCCCTGCAACAATCCTCCCTCTGCAGTCTTGAGTGCTGAGATTACAGGCATGAAACACCATGCCACCCTCTAAAAGACATTTTAATAGTTGACAACGCCAGAGCCAGGTGTGATGGGGCACACTTGCAATCCCAGCACTCAGGAGGATAAGGCAGGGTACTATCCCAAGAAACAGTGGGGGACAGGGGCAGAGAGAGACAGATAGATAGACAGACAGACAGACACAGAGAGAGAGAGAAAGAGAAAGACCAAGACAGATAGAAGTATGTGTAGAGAGACACACAGACAGGCACATACACACAGAGACAGAGACAGACAGATAAAGAGAGAGACAGACAGACACACACACACACAGACAGAGACAGACAGATATACATAGAGGCACACACACACACACACAGATAGAGACAGACAGACACATATACATATATTCACAGAGAGAGAGAGAGAGACAAAGAGAGAAGGATAGACATACACACAAAGAGAGATAGAAATAGATAGATAGAGACAGACAGAGTCAGAGACCAAGAGACAGAGACCGAGAGACAGAGACAGAGAGACAGAGACAGGCAGACACCCACACACACAGACACACACAGAGAGAAAGACAGATAGATAAAGACAGACAGACAGACAGACACACACACACACTCACACACACACACATACATACATACACACACACACACACACACAGGGACAAGAGAGACAGAATTTACTACACCATGAAGGAATTGTTCATGAGGGTGGTGAAACAGTTTAACAAATTGCACTGATACTGTAACTATTAAGTTTGCAAATAAACTCAGAAGAAGAAAAAAAAAAAAAAACCTTAGAGGAATGAAAACAAAATCCCATTAAGGGTTGTCTCCTGATGGACGTGTCTACAGTTCATCTAAAGACGCATCCTGACTCCTTTTTTACATTTTCCCCTTCTCTGCAATATGCCTGCACTACTTTAAAATTATCTAAAGCTGAAATAAAAATGAATATTCACTGAGTGGAGGGCTGATGCACTCGGTACCCTTGGAGGGCTCGGCTCTTCTCTCAATATCTTCACTCCCAGCAGGAGCGATGACGGGGCTGGGAGGTGACCTCTACCTCTGGCCTGCCTCAGTGGGAGAATTAGAGTAAATGAGGTCCTATTTCTAAAGGATAATGCTCTCCTTGCGGCCCTAGTGATCCTCATTGGGAAAAAAAATAAGGAAGGCAAAGAAGAAAGCAGTGGGGAGGAAGCAGAGAGTGGGAAACATAATGGCAGGAGAAAAGGAGGAGGCAGATGAGCTGGTTGGGAGGGATGGGGAGGGAAGGAAATGGAGCTGGAGCATCCAGAAGGGTCAGGGAGCTGCAGAACAGAAAGCCAGGGAGTGATGAGGCAAGATGAAGGGGGGCGGGGGGGAGAAGGGGAGGTGGGAAAGAGATCATAGCAAACTGGTAAGAGATTTAATTTTTTTCATCTGCCAAGGCTCCCGCTAAGCTGCAGTGCGTTGCCCCAATATTACAGAAATCGTTTTTCTGCAGTTGAATGCTGTTTCCATTTAGAGGAAGCCTTTCCCAGGACTTGCAACTCTTTTCCAGCAGCCTGGCTTCACCTCCCAGTCTCCACTGTTCCAGCCAATGGCCTTTCTGGACCACAGCCACTGCAGTTTGCCAGAGACAACTTAGACCTATGCTCATTGCAGTTCCAGCAGCCCATACTGGGAACTTTGGCACCAACTGACATGAGTCAGGACATAAACACTGCCACCAATGCCCAGCCATCCCAGACCACAGTGTAGAAAGGATGCTGAAAGCTTCCGGGTTTGAAACAAAAACATTGAAAAGATGTCATGGTCTAATGTGAGACCTTCAAGGGTCATCTTTGAAATCAACTGTAAAGTGAAAAGCGAGAATCAGAGATAGGAGACTTGGTCGTGGCCAAGAGTTGGTTGGCAAGTGTGCCTGGCTTTAGTTCTTCCTGAGCTCTCTAAAATGATCCCTTAAGAGTATTGTTTTATGTCTTCAAGGGACTTTGTGTGCCTATCCTGTTTCCGTCCTTAGGGTGTGCACAGGGGGAGGTAACCCATGTGCACAGGGGGAGGTAACCCATGTGCACAGGGGGAGGTAACCCATGCGCACAGGAGGAGGTAACCCATGCGCACAGGGGGAGGTAACCCATGAATAAACTCGATTTTATAATTAAAGTATTTATCATCACGTGGGTGTATGATGCGTTTGTGTGTGAGAATTTGTGTGTGTACATGTAACAATTTGTGTGCAGTCCTGTGTGTAGAGGTCAGAGGACAACTTTGGTTCTCTCTTTCCATTCCCAGTTCTAAGGATCAATCTCAGGCCATTGGGCTTTCATGATGAGTGATTTTACCTGCTGAGCCAGCTCGCCAGCCCTCTATTTTATAAGCTCAAGACAAGCACCTCTCTCAAGTACCACCGACTGCTGGCTCTGGGGCTCAGACTGTATCTTCTCAAGAACACAGACACGTTTCCTTGCTCAGCCACATTCCTTGTAGAAAATCCCAACCATGGGAACATAGGAACGGTTTCAGTGTCCACATTTTGCTAGAGCTTTCAGACCAAGTGTCCTCGGAGCACCGAAGCAAATGTTTGAGGCATACAGAATGAGCGTGCCCAGGTTTCCACCCTCATGGGCTGCTTTTCGCCATGATATCATCTGCATGGCTTTCATTCTGATGGGTGAGGCCCTCAGCCCATTTTCATGGGTAATCACTGGTTGGGGACACAGGGAACAGGGTAGGAGACATGTTAGGGCCCTGGTCATCAGCGAAAGGAGTATTTAGCTGTGGACAAAGCACCATGCATACATACAAAGTAATGACAAATCTGCGTCTTCTCACAGTACCCTGATCCAGCTGTGTGCCTGTCCTTGAAGCTTAGCTGGTAGCTTCTTCCTCAGCCTGAACTGGCTGCCCTTTGTCTGGTATCCTGTGGGCCAATATTTTCACACCATAGTGCTCAGTGCATGGTACTTTTACATCTGGCTTCTCTCTCACTTGACTGGGCATCTGGGAGAAGAATTGAGTTATACCCTCAGTACCTTGCTAATGTCTGATGTAAGTAGACACTCCATAGATGCTTGTTGAGTAGAGGAAAAACAGATATTATGCTTCTACTGCCTAAAATACATAAGCTTTATACCATCTTGTAGTATTCATTTATTTGTTTTAGACAGGATCTCATATATCCCAGGCTAGCCTAAAACCAGGTGTGGTGTTGAATGTCTTTAATCCCAGGACTTGGGAGGCAGAGGCAGGTAGGTCTTTGTGAGATCAAGGAAAGCCTGGTCTACATAGCAAGTCAGGGCTACACACACACACACACACACACACACACACACACACACACACACACACTTTCCCCAGGGTGTTCTAGAACTTAATAGCCAAAGAAAACCTTGAATTTCTAATTCTCCTGCCTCTACCTTTGGGGTGTTAAAAAATTATAGGCATACTTCACCGTGTCTGGTTTACACTGTGCTGGGGACTGAGCCTAGGGCTTTGTGCAAGAAGTGTTCTTCCAGCTGAGATACATTCCAGCCAATGTACCAAGACACTCACCATCTGCAGAACATATTTTGGTGTCAGAAGGCTCAATCTCCTTTCTTTTTTTATTTATTTTTATTGTCCTGTTCCCCCCTTTGGAAGGCTCAATCTCATTGAGGGCAGGAATGACTTCAGTCAGCAGAGACGGAACTGCCTTGCTGAGCCTCTCTCTCCTCCTCCAGGATCCACTCAGGACTCTTGTTAAAATGACTAGAGCAGACAGGAGTCCAGTGGGAATGTCCTGCCGACTCCTAACATATCTTATCCATTTACCTGGTTGCTGGGCAGGTGAGGCTGGGAAAATTTAGTGGCTAGGCAACATACAACACCAGGGAAAGGAAATTAGCCAGGAGTATTTGCAGATTAGAGTGGCAAGGAAACTTGATGGAAACAAACATTCAAAGTACCTGCCAGGCTTTTAATAATGTCAAAGGAGAAGAGCCTGGAACCAGCTGGTGGGAAAAGATAAGAAACACATTTATTTCCTCTACTCAGACCACAGAAACTGTCCCCCCACCCCCACCCTAAACCTTGTGTTTTACTATTAGAAAACAGTCGGTTGCATTTCCCAGGCAAGCTTCCTTGTATAAGCGTCTCTATAGGTAGGAAAAATAGCCCAACGCATTGGCAAGTTCCTTTGGCACCTGCCCAGGGGCTGTGTTGCTGTCCGTGGTGCTGATGTCCTGATAGGGCCCTCAAGGCCTGAGTCTCAGTCAGGCTATGCCCAAACAGTGATAAATGACAGGAAAAAAACTGGGGACAAGGGAAGCTTGCAGTCCTCTGGAAACCCGGGCCTCCAATCTGTTAACTGAAACACCTGGGGCCAGATACTTTACAGAATTTTTCAAATTTTAACAAGGTGTTATGGTATATTGCATAAAATCCTTAGTGAGGTCTGGGAAAGTACCACACAATCAAGCAGGTCAATATTTCTCCAGGAAAATGTATGAGCAGTCTCCTCAGTATAATCAATGAATATGTTAAATAGCCTTACGGCTGCGTAGGTCAAGGTCTTCCTCCAAGTGAGCTCACCTTAGACTTAGGGGGAAATGGGAAATGATTTCTCTTCTCTTCTCTTCTCTTCTCTTCTCTTCTCTTCTCTTCTCTTCTCTTCTCTTCTCTCTCTTCTCTTCTCTGCACCTCCCCCTTTTCCTCTCCCCCCTCCCATGCTAATGTTAAACCTAAGGCTTCAAGCATGCTAATCAAGCACACACCACCACTGAGATACATCCTAAACTCTGGATTTCAGGATTCTGTTTAAAAGTCTGTGGGTCCACAGTAGTTGTAACCTTAAGCTGGGTCAAGCTGACCTAGAAAAATTCCCACAGCTGATCAAATTTTTTAAGTTTGTGTGAAACAAAACAAACCCTCCCATAGAAACAAAAATAACATTTTTGTTTGTTTGTTGAGACAGGGTGTTCAGCCAGGCTTTGTAGTTGAGGATGACGTTGGTCAAATGACCTTGAACCTGTGACCTTCTGAGGCCTGGGATGATAGGTATGTGTCAGCATCTCCAGTTTATATGGTGCTGAGGACAAAACCCAGAGTCTTGTGCATGGTAGATAAGCACTCCTACCATCTGAACTATGTCTCCAGCCCCAAGCAACAGCGTTCTAAGCTTATAAATACCCTAGCCAGGAGTTGGAGGCAGAGGATGGGTGGGATGAACGACACTGAGTGAAAGCAGCCTGGACCGTCTATTCCTCAAGCTTCCCTCCCACCAATACATTCAAGAGCCTCGGTATGATTTCACACAAGACAAATGGTAACTGGAGAACCTGGACACTTCATGAGTGGTACACAGATTGAAAAAGAAGAGGCCATTAGTCTTGTCTTCTACCCACAAGTCTAACAGCCCCTTGTCTCTGGATAAGCTCCCATCTCCCATCACACAAGCGTGAGCACAGCTGGATGTACTGGGGAAGGATGTTTTCTTCTGAGTGGGAAAATCGTACCAACTGGACAGCACCTGCCAAGCTTTGTAAGAAGTGAACGGCCTGGATGATCTTTCCTTAGACTACTCTGGGAGGCAGTGTTAGCCCATTTTACATCTGAGGAGACTGAGGATCAGAGAGGGAAAAGGAAGCTGATAAGTGGCAGAAGCAGGAAACAGAACCCTGATTAAACTGCCCCCGTGTCGTAGAGCTTCACCATTCCGTTGCACTGTATGGGTTCAGGGACCGGGTCGATATTTAATCTTGGGCAGTCGATTTGCTTGTGGTGGCTTTTGAATCAGCCGTACATTTTTATTTGTGGTGTATTTTCAAACTTTAAAAACTCACAAAGGCTCAGCCAGATGTGGTAGTGCACATCTGTAATATCAACACTTGATGGGGCTGGTGATGTAGCTCACTTGGTAGAATGCTTGCCTAGCATGCACCAGGTCCCAGGTTTGATCCCCTGCACTGCATACGCTGACCATGGTGGCACACACTTGTAATTCCACCCCTTAAGAGGTGGAGGCAGGAGGATCAGAGAGGATAAGTAATACCCAGTTAAGGAGCAGCAAGTTGCTGGGGTTGTCCAGTGGTGCACATCTTTAACCCCAGCACTTGAGAGGTAGAGGCAGATGAATTTCTGAATTTGAGGCTAGCCTGGTCTACAGAGTGAGTTCCAGGACATCCAGGACTGTTACACAGGGAAACCTTGTCTCAAAAAAACAACAACAACAAACAAACAAACAAACAAAAAGCAGCTGAGTCAGCCTTCCTTTCTAATTTTTGGGTTACACAACAAGTTCAGGGCCAGCCTAAGCTACACAAGACCCTGCCTAAAACTGAAGAAAGAACAGGAGAAGGAGGAAGAAGAGGAGGAGGAGAGAAGGAGGAGGAGGAGGAGGAGGGAAAGGGAGGAGGGAAGGGAGGAGGGAGGAGGAGGAGATGAGGAGGAGGAGGAGGAGGAGGAGGAGAAACTCTTCTAGCAATAGCCATATGTATGATCTTGGTGGCTTCTAAAGTTAAATGCACAGACTTGGGAGTGCAACTTGGCATTTAGCATTCTGAAGGTCCCCAACCAGCGACTCAGAAATGCAATAATGCCCATCTCAACAGCAGCATCTGTTGTTTTCGAGCCATTCATCTATACACAGTTGTGGAGTGCTCACTGCGATCCAGGCACTGTGCTGGGTGATAGGACGAATTATGAGGGAAACTGTCTTAGGGTTTGATGGGGAACAAAGAAAGATGGCTGAATAAAATAATCACAGTAACAAATGACAATGTTGCTGACAAGTGCTACTGAGAAGACAGTAAGGTCTCATCAGAGCCTGTAGCAGAGGGATTTCTGGGCAGCTTCAGGTCACACTCACATTGAGGATTGAAGAGGGGTGAGAGAGATGGCTCAGCCAGTAAGGGCACCCTGAGTCAAGCCTGATGACCTGAGTTTAGTCCCTGGAACCCATGTGTTGGAAAGAGGACAGGTTCCTACAGGTTGTCCTCTGAGCTCCACATGCGCATCAAAGGCATGTACATGCACATACCCCACACTCACACACACACTCACACTCACACACACACTCACACCCCCCCACACTCACACACATACTCACACACACCCCACACTCACACACACACTCACACACCCCACACTCACACACCCCACACTCACACACACACTCACACACACCCCACACTCACACACACACTCGCACACACCCCACACTCACACACACACTCACACACACACACACACCCCACACACACACACACACACACTCCACACACACACACACACAATTTTTTAAAAAAGATAAAAAGAATAAAGATGGCAAACCAAGTGTCATGATGCGTGCCTTTATTTTATTTCATTTTATTTTATTTTTGATTTTTCAAGACAAGGTTTGTCTGTTGTAACTCTGGCTGTCCTGGAACTCACAGAGATCCACCTGCCTCTGCCTCCCCAGTGCTGGGATTAAAGGCGTGCGCCACCACTGCCCATCTTGGTGCACGTCTTTAATCTCAACACATGCGAGACGGAGGCAGGAGGACCTGAAGTTTAAGACAAGCTTATGCTATATAATCAGAATATGTCACAACCAAGAAGCAAAACAAAATAAGGAGGTATGAAGAGACCCAACTAGATAAGCAGGAAGTGCGAAACAGCCGTGTTGTGGAAAAGAAGGCCAGAGGGCAGATGGGAAGGACACCAAGTCAGGCCCGGAGCGGTGCTGGGGGAAGATAAGCAGGATCCAGGCCGGACTTCGTTTTTATGCTAAAATCACTAAGAAACCATGAAGGTTTAATAAGCGGGGTCTGGTGTGGTCAGATTCGCCCTCAGAAGAGATCTCTAGCTGGCGATAGTTTCGAGGGAAGTAGTTAAGTGAGTTTAGGTAGACCAGTAGGAGGCTGCTGCTGTAGCCCAGACGGCGCAGGAATGGGCAGACTTGGAGGGGGCAGCTTAGGGAGCTATTTAGGAAAGGGAAGGGATAGGAGTTGGTAGTAGACTTAGTAGTGCGGAGTGGAGGACAGTGACGGGCAATGTCAGATAAGCCCAGGTTTCCAGTTTTGTGAGCAGCGGGGGGGTGGGGGGTGGGGGGTGGGGGAGGGGTGGGGGGGAGGCCAGCCTCACCCACCCACCCGAAGCAGCCTGAGTTCTTCTCCGAGACCCCTGCTCAGGCGAGGCAAGGATTCTTGACTTCACTACTGAAAAGAATTTCAGGATGTGTTAGCAGGAAGCAGATTTGGAGTTTATTAAGAAAAGATTTGGGGGTTAGAATGGTGGCTCAACGGTTAAGAGCACTGGCTGCTCTTCCAGAGACCCAGGTTTGATTCCAGCACCACCAACATGGCAGCTCGTAACCAGCTGTAACTCCAGGTCTAGGGATCTGATGCCATCTTCTGGTCTTTGTGGGGACTGGGCATGCATGTGGTATACAGATACACATGTAGGCAAAACACATACATAAAATAGTAAAATAATAATTTAAAAAGACTTAGGTTAGGGAAGACGGTTCTGCAGGTAAAACACTTGAAAGCATGAGGGCCAGAGCTGGGATCCCCAGGACCATGTAAAAGCTAGCAGGCCCCCTGTAACTCCAACACAGAAAGTGGAGACAAGGAATGCCTGGAGCAAGCTGGGCAGCCAGACTAGCTAAAATGAGGTAGGTTCAGTTGCGAGATCTCTGTTTCAGCATATAAGATGGAGAGGTATCAAGGGAGACACTCAGCATCAACTTTGAGCCTCCATACACAAGCACATACATATGCACCTGTACCCACACACATGTGAACACACACATACACACATAGAGAAAAAGATAGAAAGAAAGAAACATAGATAGATATACAGGAAGGAAGGAAGGAAGGAAGGAAGGAAGGAAGGAAGGAAGGAAGGAAGGAGGGAGGAAGGAAGGAAAGAAGGAAGAGGTTTTGTTGGCACGCACACCTGTCATCCCAACACTTGGGAGGTTGAGGTAGGAAGATCAGGAATTAATGTCATCCTTGGCTATACAGCAAGTTCAAGGCAACCTGGACTACGTATAGGTCCTGCCTCAAAAGAAAGAGGAGGCGGGGGAGAGAAGTTCTAACATATGTTTAAGTATGAGTGCTAACAGAAAGGGACATTTAGGGAAAGACAGTACATGCCCAAGTGTGGCCATGGGCTTCTTGAGGTCATCTCCTTATATGTCTTCGCAGTAGCCATTTATACGATTTTGGTGTTTCTAAAGTTGAATGCAAACAGTTGCTAAGGAACCTTTCTCCCTTTTGGGTAAACGCAATAACTGGGTGGTCCCTCAGGTACCTTGAACAACATTACAGTCTGATGAGGTAAAACCATACAGTTCATAGAGGTGGCACCAGGGGGTTAAGGCTTGTCTTTTACTGTAAATAGAGTTTATAGTCTTCCTTATGAAGTTCCTAGAGAATTGCCTGGTAAATTACCTGCTAAAAGAGAAAGGCCATTCTTGGTCATATGGGCTTAGGTCTTCAGCATGGTTCACTGCTACTTTAACATACTTCTCTATTAAAGGAATATCATCACAACGTAGGCAAATTTTGCAGAGTTTGTTAATTGTGCTGGAATTCTTGACTCTCGGCTGGTGAGATATTCTAACCAGACCCAGGGTAAGGAGCTTTTCTTTCCCATGTCCCTTAATTCTTCTTGTCTTTCTACCCTGCTTCAGTCTGAGTAATTGGGTGGCAGATGGTGCCATTTGTGAGGAGGACTCCCAGGAGAGCAGCAGGTATGTGGGGTGCACCTGGGTGACTTTGGCTGTATTGGCCAGTGGTGCCTTTGAGCTGCTCAGGTCGATTGTATAATAGGCAGCTGGAGGTGTGTGTCTAACACAGAAATACAAACCAGGGGAAATTAGCAGAGACAGGAGTCAAAGCTGTGCGTATGAATGTGAGGTGTGGTCAGGAAGGAGAGGTCCCAGCCTCAGGGACTCCAGCATACAACTGCTGGGCGAGAAGACGAAAAAGGAAGTGGAGGCAAAACCAAGCCAGAGCTCACATCGTGATCAGAGTGAAGGGAAGAGAGATTCGTGAAAGAGGAAGTCCTCAGATGTGGAACTAGGAAGCGAGGTCAAAGGAAAAGGGGTCAGGGGTCAGACGTTAAAGCCACTTGCTGACCTTGAGGGTGATCTGAGTTCAGTCCTCAGCATGATCCCTCGTGGACACACACACACACAGAGTTAAAAACAATAAAAAAATACATCTTAAAGAAAGAAAGTGAGAGGAAAAAATAATCCAGGATGTAGAAGCAGGGAGATCTTTGTGAGTTTGAGGCCAGCCTGGTCTACACAGTGAGTTCTAGCCAGAGCAACATAGTGAGATCTTGTCTTACACACACACACACACACACACACACACACACACACACAGGGGACCAAAAGGTGCACATTTCATTTAATAACACAGAAACCACTGGTGACCTTAGGGAGTGCTGTGTCTGTGGGGTGAAGGAAAGAGTGGGCAGAGAGGGGCTGAGTACAGTCGATGTGGAGCTGTCCCTGCAGCTGTGCAGAGAGGCAAGGCCTGGGTAGATCCTTCTGGCTGGTCTAAATGACCTGGTGTAGATGTGGAAGGCTTAGGGCAGGGTGGGGGGAGTGGAGCTCAGCGGCACGGTGCTTGCTTACTGAGCATGAACTAGGCCTTTGGTTGAATCTCCAGCACTGCAAAAACAAACAAATAAGCCAAAATAAATAAATACAAGAATGCTTAGGACAGCATGTTCCCCACATAAACTGGACTGAGGGTGTTTGCCAAAGCCCCGGTTACCTGATCTAAGGGCTGTCGTGTAACATGACTTACAGATGAATGGGGAAAAGGGAGGCCTGGAGGACAGCCCCCGAAGGAAGGGATGCTGTAGAAGCCACCTGCTTCTGGCCTCACGTGGTCCCAGGGTGACACAAGGTGAGTCTGTAACCGCGTGCAGCAGTGAGGAGCGGAGAGGAGAGGCTCCAGGGAACCTCCGGGCCTGTGCCTGCGGTCAGCATCAAGGGAAGTCTTCCCTCGCTGCTACCCTTCAAGGCCAGCAGTGCTGAGAGCCCTTCGGAGATGCTATCTGTTAAAGGAATTTACAAGTTCAATCTTTATAGTATTTATGATAAAAATCGGTGCGAAGAAGCGAGGCCGAATTAACGTTGCAAAAGTAAAAGTTCTGCTGGCCTCCGGAACCAACCTGCTCCTCTAGCGTTCTTTGATTATGAGAGAAAAGACTCCCTCAACCCTCATTCAGATGAATACTTGCAAATAGTAAGTTTCACTTTGCAGCTCGAGATTGTTCTCTTTAAATTTATATTGAGGTAGTGTGTCTGTAGAAGCCAGAGGACAACCTGTGGGCATCGGCTCTCTCCCACCACGTGACTCCTGAGGGTTGAACTCCGGCTTAGCGGCGGGCACCTTGACCCGCTGGGCCACCTCGACAGCCCAATATTATTCGTCTTTAATGTGAAAGTAACTGGAGGCTCAGCGGGATTAGGGAGACGTCTATTTTTGGAAACACGAACGTCTAGTGTGAAAGCTGACAGAATCAAAGTGGTGTCGCTTGTGTCAAATCTGAACAAAAAAGATAAAGACGCACAGCGCGGAGGTTAAGAAGGGAGGGCCCGCGTGCACGGGCCTGTGAGAAAAACTATTAAACAGGCTCTCTGAAGGGCTCGAGTGCCTGAAACAGGAACTCTCAAGGACTTTCCAAATTGCAGCTTGCCGCATGAGTCATGGGGATGGCTATCCGGATGCAGGAAGAGCGTGCCTGACACACTGTCTTCACTAATGAACTGATGTCAACTCCCGAGATAAGACCTTGTGACTACTTTTCTTTTTCTTTTTTGCCAAGGTTCTCTCTTTCTCTTTTATTGACTTTAAAAAAAAAACTAATTCTTGTTTAATCGTATTTTATGTGCATTGGTGTGACAGTGTCTGGAACTGGAGTTACAGACAGTTGTGAGCTGCTATGTGGGTATTGGGAATTGAACCCATGTCCTCTGGAAGAACGGGTTAGCCATTTCTCTAGCCTCTCATCCCTCCCCTTTTTTTTTTAAACCTGGGGATCAAACCACTGGTCTCATGTGCTCGGCCAGTGCTCTGCCACTGAGCACCCCAGCTTTCTTTTGTAAAAAATCTCTCTCTGTCATTCAGGTTGACACTAAGACACTAAGTAAACCTTTACTACATTTTCATTGGAGGATCTGGGTTAGGCATGATGGTGCATGCCTGTGGTGCCAGCATTTGGGAGACTGAGGAGGGTTGCCATCTTGAAGTCCAGCCTGAGCTACATGGTGAGTAGGCAGTCACCCTGTCTCAAATACTCACATAAGAAAAAAAAAAAAAGGAAGGAAGAAGTAAAGAAAGACCCAGCTAATGCAAAAGAAGTTGGGGAAAGCAAAACGAAGAAAATATGGGACCGGGCTGGAGAGCGGGCCCAGTGGTCAAGAGCACACACCCTTGCGGAGGGCCGGAGGTGGATTGGCAGCACCCATGTCAGCAGCTCACAACCCGCTGTGATATCAGCTCCAGGGACACTCAATGCCTCTGGCCTCCCAGGGCACTGTACTTGTGTGCACAAAACCACACTCAGACACAAGCACATGCACATAATTATTAAAAAGCTTAAAAAAAGCAGACAAATGGGATGTGCAAGACACAGGCAGAAATGATCCCACTTGTTGATTGCAGTCATACCAAGTATAACTACATTAAGTGCTGCACTGAAGGATTCTCAAATTACATTAAAGAAATAGGAACCAGCGCTGGGGATGTAGTTGGTTGGTAGATTGCATGCGTGAGGCCCCAGGGTGGTATAAACCAGGCGTGACAAGGGCATGTCTGTAATCCCAGCACCTTAGGAAAGTAGAACCACAAATTTGACCTTATATTCAGATAGGGAGTTGGAGGCTAGCCTGGGCTAAACACCCTGTCTAGAAAACAAAAAAGAAAAAAAGAAAGAGAGAGAGAGAGAGAGAGAGAGAGAGAGAGAGAGAGAGAGAGAGAAAGAAGGAAGGAAAAAAAAAGAAAGAGGAAAGAAAAAGGAAAAAAAAGGCCTAATAAAATTACCAACTTCTTAGTACCACAGCCTCAGAGAGGAAGAGTGTAACAGTTGTAAGATTGTAAGGGAAACCCACATGAGTCCACTGTTGTAGAGGCAGGTTTGAACACTTTTTTCAATGACTGATAGATTAAGTAGACCAAAAATAAAAAGTGGGAATATATAGAAAACTTGGAAAATGCAAGTGACAAATTTGGTCTAAATTTAGAATACTTCACCCAAAAGTCCTGGTGAGTTTGTATTTTAGGGTCACCTGGGAAGAGGAAGTTCAACTGAAGATCTGCCATTATCAGATTGGCCCGTGGGCGTTTCTGTGGGGCCCTCTTTCTATTAATAATTGATGTGGGAAGGCCCAGCACAGTCCAGCCCACTGGAGAGATGGTTCAGTTGTTATGAGCACTTGACGCTTTTGTGGAGATCCAGGTTCAGTTCACAGCACCCACCCGGTGGCTCGTAGTCACCTGTACCTCCAGCTCCAGGGGATCTGGCACCCTCTTCTGACCTCTGCAGGCACCAGGCATGAACGTGGTACACATTAGGAATTCTAATTAAAAAATACTAAGATGATCATTTAAGCCTAACCATATCAATGATCATATTAAAGATAAGTTGTCTAAACATTCCTAATAAAGACTCTGGTTATCTGATTAAATTTACAGCAACAACAACAACAAAATATCCAAGACTCAAATATATACTGTTGACAAGAAATATACTCTAAGCTGGACCAGGTGACACAGGCCTGTAATCACAGATACTCAGGTGTCTGAGACAGGAGGATTGCAGTTTAATGCCTGGTCTACATAACAAGTTCCAGATCAGCCAAGGTTACACATGAGTCCCTGTTTCTAAAAGAGGAAGGAGAAGAGGACCATGGGAGTCTTTCTGGGATAAGCACTCTGACCCCAGGGAGAGTGAAAGAGCGATTTCACCAGTCTTCTAAAGACCCAGTTGATATTATCATTTTATGTCTAAAACCAAAGGGCAGGGCGAGCATACAAGTGAGCTTGGCCAGGTCGTTAAGGGCGATGGCCCGCTGTTTCATCTGTTTTTCCGGGCCGGCCTGTCTCAGGTAGTGAGTGAGGTCATGCTTAGAAAGGGGCAGTCCAGTGCTTTAGGACATCACTAAGTACGTCAACAAACCAGGATCTAATCATTGGTGTCTCCTACCTTATTCTACTTTAAGAGAAGGAGGTGGAGGGGAGGGGAGGGGAGGGGAGGGGAGGGGAGGGGAGGGGAGGGGAGGGGAGGGGAGGGGGGGAGGAGAAGGGAAAGAGGGGGAGAGGGGAAGGGGAGGAGGAGGAAGAGAGGAGGGGGAGAGGGAGAAGAAGAAGAGGAGGAGGAGGAGGAAACAGAGGAGGAGGAGGAAGAAGAGGAAGTTGTTACCACCCACCAGGAAGAATATAGGGAGACTCTGACTCAAAATAAAAAGTAAGAAAAGGGCTGACGATTTGCTCACTGTCATGAACTGAACATACTGGTGCACACTTGTAATCCCAGCACTGTGGAGGTAATTCAAGTTCACTCTCCTGTACAGAGGGAGTTCAAGGCCAGGCTGGGCTACATGAAACTCTGTCTCAAAACAGAACAACAAAACCCAGAAAGTTTGCCTTTTCTTTTTCGTCTTTCTTTAAAAAAAAAACTTAATTATTTATTGGGACAAGGTCACAATATTCTGCTCTGGCTGGCCTGGAACTCACTATATAGAGCAGACTGGCCTCAGACTCACAGAGATCCACCTGCTTCTGCCTCCTGAGTGCTGGGATTAAAGGTGTGTGCCACCACACCCAGCTAAAGTGACTGTTTATTAAAAGTATATGTACGTGTCCAATAACCTAACCATTCCACTTTTAGATAGGTATTTGCTTAGGAGAGATGAGAGGGTGGGAGGGAGGGGAGAGAGAGAGAGAGAGAGAGAGAAAATTCAAAACCCATAGAATGTGGTGAGCCCTTCAGACTCTGGGCCTAGACCCTGCTGTGAGCCTCTGGCTAAAATTGCCTAGTTCCTGTATTGGGAGATCTTCTGAGCAAAACTGAGTCATGAAAATATTAATAACTGCCTGAGAGCGGCTTGTTTACAGGGAAGCCAAAGCCCTCTGAAGGGATGCTTCTTCTCTGGCTAAGCATTTAACTTCATCGGAGAAGCTATTGTCCTAAGCATCTAACTCCACTGGAGAGAGGCTATCTCCCCTGGGTAAGCATCCCACCTCAGCAGGGAAGATGTTTTGTTCTGATACCTATCTCAGCTTCAGGATGTTTTTACCTATGCACTGTCTCGCCCTGTAATTAACACCTTGGTTCTAATCCCTGTAGCTGCATGTAGCCAGTGGAGGAAAGGGGTATAAGTTTGGAGAGAAAAATAAAATTTCAGCTCCATTCCATCTGAGCTCAATGATGCTGGGTGTGTCTGGTCTATTCCCTTCCCTTCGCGTTTCTTTTCCCCTCTCCTCATAAGGCCCTTCAGTCTCACTCCCCATCCAGGTACTTTCTGACTTGCCAGGCGGGCCCTGGAAATAGAAGTCAAGACAATACTTGCTCTAAACTAGAAACACCTTATATGTCTGTCGACCAGTGAGTGAATGGGTAAGTCACGGTTTATCTGCAGAAGGAACTACTAGCTAACAACAAAGTGGAATGAAGTACCACTAGTTATATAATGTGGGTGAATTAAAAAATTCATGAGTGGAAGAGATCGATGCCCCCTCCCGGAAAGAGTTCACACACCATTACATAGCAGAGCGGGCCCAGATCCCTGCTGTAAGCGAAGCACCATTTCTCAGTTCCAGGCATGATGTGTCTGTCACCTTCGAGATTTTGTCCTCTCAAGTAAACCTGCCATTGTTTACTTATTTTTTGTTTTGTTTTGCTCTATTTTTTGAGCTAGGGCTCTGGCTTCAAAACTTGCAGTGATTCCTAACTCAGCCTCCTGAGTGCTGGAATGCCAGGCGTGAGCCACTAAGCCTGTCTTTGATGGTTAACTTTATGTCGGTTTGGTTAGGTTGCCTTCCTCAGTTAGTCACTGGCGTGTTGTCGTGAAGCCATTTTTAAGAAGGGATTATCATCTCTATTCCCTTGACTTTAAGTCTCGGCCTTGGCAGTGTAGACGGGTCTCATCCAGCAAATTGGAAAATTTCAGAGAAACAAATTCTGCCTCAAGTCTGCAACACGGGCTCCTGCCTTAGGGTCCCAGTGCTGGGTGTGCTCTACAGACCGCCAGCTCCTGCAGCTGCCTAAGCCGACTCCACGGAGCCAATCTCTTAACCTGTTCATGTCTTATGGATCTGCTCCCCTGGCGAACCCTGACTGGCACATCTACGTGGTACCCATTTCTTCCATTCTTTTTAAAGGAGGGTAAGAAGGGCTGTAGCTCAGTGATCCAGCATTTAGAGCACTTGTCTAACATGTGTGAGGGCCTGGAGTCTATTCAGCAGCGCACACACACACACACACAGACATACACACACACACACACACACACAGAGACATACACACACACACACATACACACATAAACACACACACATACACACACACAACTACACACACATACACACACACACCTACACACACACCTACACACACATGCACACACGCATACACACATACACACACACACATACACACATACAGACATACACACACATACCTACACACACATGCACACACACACACACATACACACACATATACACACACACGCACACACACACACATACATGCTCACACACATACACATACATACACACGCACATACACACACATACACACACTCTCACACACATACACACACATACACACACACACTCACACACACACGTGCGCACACACACATACACATATACACACACATACACACACACACACAATACACACATACACACACACATACATGCACACACATACACACACATACACACACACACACACACACACACAAAACTAAAAGGAGGTAAGAGGAAGTCCAAAGGCCCTCTCCCTCTGTAAAATGAGAAGTGGAAATGTAAGAAGCAGCCGACTGGCCCCCCACTCTGAAATGAGCCCATCAACCAGGAAGAGTAACGAGAGAGAGGATCGGAGCAGTCGAGTGTCGTCATCCTCAGCATCCCAGTCCAAGAACCAGTCACTCAAGGTGTCCCCAGCATGCTACCCCTGCACAGATGAACCCTGAGTGTGAAAGCACTCACCCAGGACCCACAGCAGTTGGAGGGCAGAGCTGCAGGTTCCCGGTCTTGCTCTCCACTAAGGAAGTGTTCCATGGACTGTCGTGGGTCCTAAGGATGCACACAGAATTCCGCAGGATGGAGTACAAGCAACAGTTCTATTATTATTATTATTGTTATTATTATTATTATTAGTGTGTGTGTGTGTGTGTGTGTGTGTGTGTGTGTGTGTGTGTCAAGGTCAGGAGACAACTTGTAGGACTTAATTCTGTCCTTCCACCTTCTGGATCCTGAGGTCAAACTCAGGTCATAAGCATGCAGCAGGCGCCGGCACTCTCTTCCCAGGTGGCTTCCATCTGTGGCCGGGTTGAGTGGTGCTGGTCCAGTGTGAGCCAGGGCCTGTGGCTGCGTTTCACTTCCCTCATGGCCTGTTTCCATGTCACTCTTTTTCCGATATTCAAGCTCTTTATCCCCCCCACGCCCCTGTGCCTAGGGAGGGCTGAAAAGACCAGGACCTCACACTACCTGGGAATCTGCCACCTCACCATCTCCTCTAGAGATACTTCCCGGTGGACCGCAAAAAAACACCAGGACCCGGGGCTAGAGAGATGGCCCAGCTGATAAAATGGTTGCTAGGCAAGCATGAGGACCGGAGTTCGATTCCTAGATCCCACACAAAAGCCCAGGGGTGGTGGCAGGTGCTTATCATCCCAGCACTGGGATGGAAGACAGGATTCCATCCCTAGAGCTCAATGGTGAGCCCCAGGTCCAGCGAGAGATCTTACTTCAAAAGTCAACCTGAATGGCACCCGAGAAACAACAGCTGAGGTGGGCCTCTGACCTGTACACTCATGGGTGCGCGCACACCTCTACACAGAGATCAGGACCCCTCTCTCTCCTCGGCCTGGCCAGATTCTGGCTTCCTCTTCCTCCCTCAGTCCTTCAGTGAAAGCCGCTCCCCTCCCAGGTGTGCTTTCTCCCAGCTGGGCTGTTCTCCCTCCATCTGCTGCGGAATGGAGTCCTCTATGGACCCGTTCTTCCTAAGATAACATTATGACAATGGGACCTGTCTCAGCAGAGCCTCAGGGACAGCTCCCCAAATGGAAGTGTGTCTCCCGTTGGAGCCTCCAGACTGCAACAGGGAGGCGCAGCCTCGTGCCCTACAGTGTAGGTGGTGCTCTCTTCTTTCCCCTCTGCACTCTGGGAAAATCCCTAATGAGCAGACTTCAGCAACAACCACGGGGATAAAGAGTTGCTCAGTGACATTTCTCTAGTGTTTTGGAATTTCCTATCAAGGTCCACTGTGTTCTTGAAAGTAGGTGAGAAGGGAAGGCAAAGATGGGGTGCGGGAAAGCCCCTCATGCTGTTAGTACCTATCATGTGTCAGGCCACGACACCGTCTTCTCAAAGATGATTGGAGACGATGGCTGAACTCCATGTGGAAAGCACAGTACGGATTCTGCATATTGAACATATCCATTCTGCAGGTGAAAACGAGACAAACAAGGTTTTGTCACATGCTGGAGATCTCACAACGATGGGGGAAGAAACAAAGAAACAAAAAGGATTTGAGGTCAGGTCTTCAGACTCCAACTCCAGGGTTCTTCACAGGAGTCTGATGCTCACACCATCTCACTAGCTCAGGCTGGCCTTGAACTCACTACGTAGCTGAGGGTGACCTTGAACCCCTAATCCCCCTGCTTCCATACTCCAAACGCTGGAATTTACTATGCAGTACATACACAGTATGACTTTTAAAAATTCCATTTCCTTTTCCCAGCCAGCTATACTTTCCCCCTCAATCTTCTAAGAAGAGCCACTGGAGTTTAGAAGTGGGGGTCACATAGCTCATTTCCTGCCAAGCAGGAGCTGGAACCTATAGCTCTGCATCCTGGCTCCTTGTGGCTCCTGGCACAGTTAGCACTGGCTGAGAATAATAGGCTGCTGTGGGTCTGGGCAGCAATTATCCAGGAAGCAGGGTCCTGGCCCCGCAGGAGACCCTTGGGAGAAGCCACTCAGTCTATGCCATGAGGCCAGATTGGGAGAGAGGACAGCCCAGAACCATTCACTGCAAAGCCTCCCCCAGTGGTTCACAGTTTTGAAAATGGCTCTGAGAGAGATGCTATCAGGAGGCGTATTTAATGGGTTCGGAAATTGCCTAATTTTGCTGCAACTGTCTGAGTGTTGTCCGATGCATGCTAAACATTTAGGGCTTGAGTGGTCTTGTGAGTAGGCTCAGGGTGCCCAGGGCCTTCAGAGAGACATGACATCAGGAGAGCAGGGCATAGTGCCAAAAAGACTGTAGATGACCTCAGGTAAGTAGGTCAGGTGTTAGGTCAGTGCCCTGCCCTGTTTCCCAAAGAGCCACTCCTAACTGTCTTTCCCCTTGCTTCTTTTAGCGTGCATCCTGCCTTAACTGTGTGTGGGGGGGCCCTACCCGCTGTGACCCACAGCCCCTTCTCCAGCTCTCAGCCAAGTTCCCTGTGCTCACTTCCCATGCCTTGGGTCAATAAACCCCCACTATCCTGCCCGGAGAGGCTGAGGAGAACTGAGGCTCCTTGCATGCCCGACTCCCCCAAGAACTGCTCTCTCTGCCCTCCTGGGCTGCCTGTGAGCTCTTTCCGTCCCCCAAGCTGCCTTTCCTCCTCCAGAGACACCGGCCATCCATCAGCTCTCTGCCTCACTGCTCACGTTCACTTTCCCTGGCTGTCTTCGGCTTGGGGCTGTTTATTTTCTTCCTGTTTCCTACTCCCTTTCTCCAATAGCTCCAGACTCGGTTCTCACAGGCTGTTTACCACTGTTGTCCTGCACAAGGAGGCAGAAAAGATCCACAAAGCGGAAGGTTTTCCCAGCCACATACCTTCACCCAGTCACAAAGAAGATTCTTCATCCTAAAATTTCCCATCCTGGAGGCGAGGGGCTGCAGTTTCTCCCAGGGGCAGCTGAGGTCATTTCAAGGGTCCAAGGTGTTGTGATTGATTCTGTGGGAACCTTGAAACGCCCCATTAACCTCTCTATGCCGTCATTGTTTGTTTATAAAATGGAGCTGGGAAGACCGAGGGAGGAAGTACCAGCCACCATTTACTGAGGATTGGCTGCACAAGTCCGTTTAAGCAAGTCAACATGCTTTGTGCTAGGCAAATGCTACGTTGCAGGCGAGCCCAGACAGCTACGACTTCGGAGCCTTGGCTCTCCTCTCCGCTCAGAGAATAATTACACGGCACTTTTGAACTGTTTTGTCAACAAACGTTGTCCACATTATGTTTTCGTTTGCTTCTTGAGACAGGGTCTTGCTGTGGCACCCCAGCTGGCTTCGCACCCTCAGTCCTCCTGCCTCAGCTTTCCTAAGTATTGAGATCCCAAGTGTGCACTGTCTGGATGCTTTCATTTATTTATTATTTATTAAAAATATTTTATTTTATTTTTAGATTGTGTGTACATGTATATGTCTGTGTGTATATAGATCAGAAGAGGACATAAGATCCCTTGAGGCTGGACGTCATGGGTGGGTTTCATTCACTTGTTATACCGCTGGGAGGCAAACTCAGGTCCTCCCCAAGAGCGGTAGGTGCTCTCCCTGCTCAGCCATCTCTCCAGCCCAGCTGGCTGCTTTGTTGTTGCTGTTGTTAGAGTCGAGATCCCAGTATGTAATTCAGGTTAGCCTTGAACCTGCTACGTGGCCTATAGTGACCTCAAAATCACAGTCCTCCTGCCTCTTCCACTAGAGTGCTGGGATTAAAGACGTGTGTCACCAATGCCAGGCTACACGAAGCAAGCGTGGAAGCAAGCGAGAGTCTGGGGAGCTCTACCTGCTTTTCCTATGGTTCAATCTCCTTCCACGGGCTGGACAATCTTTCTGCCTGTCTTTCTGGTGGCCAGCAGGGCATGCGCGGTGTGTGTGATTGCCTTTGGATGGTGTGTGGGGTCAGTGTCTTGAGGATGGGATGTAATGTCAGGTGGAAAAGTTATCTGCAGCCTCGGGGTGGTTCTCAGGACTGCAGAATCAGCACTTCTTCAGACTGGAGAAGGTGTGGTGGGAACAGCTCCCAGGCTTACCACTCTCAGAAAGTAGCTAAATCAAAATCATCGTGTGTGAGCCAGGTGTGGTGGTGCAAGCCTGTGACCCCTGTATTGGGGAAGGGGAGTCAGATAACCTTGAGTAGCTGGGATCACAGGTGTACGTATGTCATCGCACCCAGCTATGTTCAGTTCTAAACTTGAGGCTCTGAACTAAAAGATCTAAAAAGAACCCGTTCACTACTGTCCGCTAACCTCAGACCAAATAAGTTACCTGCCAAGTCATAGTTCATACTTGAAGACACAGTGCCACGCTGTCATCCAGGGCCTGAGAGTGCTCCTCCAGCCCCTTGCAGGAGTAGGGGTTGAGGCCTCGGGTAGCTCTTCTCATTGTCTCTTCTTGGAAAAGAATATTCCCAATGTTACACAAAGAAACACCCAACGTGAAAGTAAGCTGGCAAAGCAATATCTTTTCGTTCAAAGGGTGTGTGGTGGCCCAAATTGGGTTAGCACGAACGCCTGGGCAGGAAGTTCACTTAGCTTTTATTCTAAAGTGGATGGTGACTGCTTTAGAATATCCCACAGCCTGATGCCATTGGCTAATTCCTAATGGGCACAATGAAGGAAATGAAGGAAAGGGAAAAGAAGTCGGCTGCTATGGGTCATCAAGTTCCAGGGAATGTTGCTTCCTGCAGACAAAAGCTAAACCATGTTGGGAAAATTAAAAGGTTTGCATAAAAGTTTCACAGCTTTATGGATCATCATTCCTTGGTGGGCTAGCTACCTTTGACAGAAAACAACTAAACAAAGGGTTTCCCATGCTCTCACTGTTCCTGGTTCTGCCAACCCCAAGGCATTTGCCTGCTCTCTACTGTCACGAGCTAAGGTCAGCCCTTGGCTACTCCTTATCTGGTCTTGTGCCCCTCTACTAAAGAAGGGGAAAGCTGGTTATGGAGGCTCACACTTGTAATCACAGCTCATGGGAGGCGGAGGCAGGAGGATTACAGAGAGTTCAAAGCCAGCCCGGGCTAAATAGTGAGTTCTAGGTTGGCCTGGATTATAGTGTGAGACCGTGTCTCAGAAAACCAAGCACATAACACAAAGGAGAAGTGGAGAGGCCCTAAGAGGAAAAACGGCTGAGGTGGTGAGCTGATGGGGGAAACGACTGAGATTTATCAACCTCAGATAGAGAAGATGAGGTTCTCTGATCATACATTTCAAATCTAAGGAAGGCCCCTTGTTTGAAAAATTATGACCAAAAGCCCCAAGTCCCTCAAAGACCAAGAAGAAGGTTAAATTTAGTAACGACAGATCCAGGTTAGACACAGAGAAGCATTAAATGCCAGGAATTAGCTACAGCACTGTGAAATCTGGTCAGCAGATTTTAAAAGTAGGCCAGGTTTCTGCACATATGAGAAGGTTCCTGGAGGAAGCGGTAGTCCACTATGCTCAAGGGTCTACACGGGCCATGGCTTCCTTAGTGCAAATCCAAGGTGAGCTGGGCTCAGAACTTCTCCTCTTGTACAGGTCCAGCAGTGGATTCTGACTACGGCAACCCTGGGCGTGCGTTCACTTTGGTGTGGCAGTCTGGCTACTGCTCCCTGATTGTGCCAGACCTGAAGAAACGAGAGTAGGGTGACGTTAGGAAAGGGGCAAGGAAGGGTATACATGGGGGATGAGAAGAGCCACAGAGTCGGGGGAATGATCGTGGTAACGGACATGTCAGTGCACTTCCTCCTTCAGGAAGCCCCTTCTGGTACCCCAGGCTGACTTAGGGCTCCCATTTCTGTTTCCATGATACCCCATGCTATCTTACTCCCTAAGTGAGTTCAAGATGGTCTAAGGGTTTTGCATCTGTCTTCACTGAGAGCCCGCTGATGGTAAGAACTGTTTTATTGTGCACCTTTAGTCTTAGCTGCTTCTCAGGAGGCTGATGAAGAGGGATTCCTTGGGCCCTGGAGTTTGAGGTCAACCTGTTGCAAAGTTCTCTCTCCTCTTCTCTCTCCTCTCCTCTCCTCTCCTCTCCTCTCCTCTACCCTCTCTTCTTCCTCTCTCCTTCCCCCCTCCTTCTCTCCCCAACGCACGTGCGCATGTGTGTGTGTGTGTGTGTGTGTGTGTGTGTGTGTGTGTGTGTGTGTATGCTAGAAATTGAACCCAAGGCATACTGTCACTGAGTTACATCCTCAGACCTTGTTTTTCTGAGACATGGTCCCCCTATGTAGCCTAGGCTGCCCTGGAATTTATTTAATCCTCCTGCCTCTGCTTCCTGAGTGCTGATCATACTGGCACACACCACCAGGCCCAGCTGAAACCCCACCTCTTAAAATCAAACTATGCTTTGCTAAAGGCTGTCTCTGGGCCCTGGCGCAGGAGTATGTATCTCGGGAAGAGCTGGACAAACCGGTCTTTACAAACTCCACTGGGGAACACTGCTTTGGGGGACTCTGTGCTTACACCTTCCCCAGAGATATCTGCAGTGTAGCCTAACAAAGACTTGGCTTTTTGGAACCACTTTAGAACAACACAACTGGAGTGGTGACCCAGGGAAACCTCAGCCTGGCTCGACGACGCCATGGATTACCAGTGTGATTTGCATGGATAGCATCTAACAGCCCTCTCCCCGTGCCTCAGTTTCCTCATCAACCAAATGGGGGCGACGATCCTACAGATGCACAGGGTTGTCTTGAAAAATCAATTGAGCTCTTGGGTGCGCAGGCGGTGGAAACATCTTGAGAAAGGTCTCTAAGACTTATACAGAGGTAAGAAGTTATTAATAGCCTCATTATTATTCTTACCCAGAATGCCCAGGGAAAAGCGGCATGTGGCAGCCCCAGCCCCCGCACCCCACCCTTCCATACTATTTCTGTACCTGGAAAGCAGGTTCTTGGAGTGTTCGTCCATGTTGTGCCAGTGTGGGGGAAGAGAGTGAATTCTGGGTAGATGGGCCTCTCTGGCTCTCCAGCCTGCAGCTCCTCAGAGGCTCTCACCAAACCCTTTGATTAGAAAGCATATGGGCAGGGGGACTTTAGCTATCTGCAGGCTTGTGGGTGGCATCCTGTCAGTCACACCATTTGGTGCTTCAATGGTGCAGGTGAGGTACTGAGGTGGCCCCTCCCTGGGAAGGCCTGGACAAGTCTGTTACTCAGGTAAACAAACCCTGCAGGAACCTGAACTCACCTCGCTGGGGACCTCCGGCCTACCTTCTTTAGAGCCCTTGGATTCAGATTTCAATCAGACCCAGGCATACAAGAAAGCTGCTTTTAGTCCTCTGCATTTAGGAGGGAAAGTGAGCAGCTCAAGGGTGGCTCATCACTCCCCTTCCACTTTTCTAAAACCCTGCAGCTCCACCATCACCCGAAGCCTCACACACCCAGAAATGGGGAGCCATAGCCAGAAGGAGGCATACAGCTCACTTTCCTCCTCTCCCGCACCACTCACGTTGTTGCCATTGAACTGCAATGCTGGTATCAGCTGGTCCATCAAAAAAGCAGCAAGGAGAAGAGGGAGAGAAATCCAGATGGGTAGGGTCTGATGGTACCCCATGCTGCCTCAAGGGCTATAGGCAACATCCGAGTTCTGTCAGCCAGCAGAGAACCCCCACATCTGAGTATCGCAGGCTCCCAGGAGAGAGCCTGACTGCTCCAGCCCTGGACCTCATCTTCCAGCCTTCCCTGGCCCTAAGGAAACCTTGAACATTGGCCCGAGGGCACAGCAAAACTGAAGATGCAGGCTTTTCATTGTCTGTGGGAATAACCAAAGCCTCAGGTCAGGGACGCTGTGGGTACAGAGGATACAAAGCCAGGAGAAAAATCTCTGAGGCCCAGGAAAGACTAGAATGTAGAATGAGGTGTCATACTGAGGCGCTACCAGCCCCACCCAGGTCTCTACCCACAGGAGAAAAAACAGCAGCAGCTATTTATTGTCTGTCTCCTGAGAATGGCCCATTCTAGGGAAACACGGTGGCTGCTTTGAGGAGGTCTTCAGATTCCCCCAACCTCATGCTCTGCCAGTTTGGCTTAGCTCCCCCTCCCCACTTGGCCAGACAGGTCTGCTGCTGCTGACTTAAAATGCTGCCCTCAATTCTATCTTTAGCTCTGGCTGCTGGGAGCCTGAGTGACAGGAAGGGTGGGGGCTCGTGCTGGGGTGGGAAAACTTTGCAGTTCCTAGGTTTGTTGAGAAGGTAGTACTGACTGTAACGATCCGTAATAGTCATTGCTGCATCTGTGGTCCATACAGCGGCAGGGCCAGCGCTCCATGGATGCTGGTTGCCTGGGTGGATGCATATAGGCATCCAAGCATGCTTGGAGCGGAAGCCCTGAAGAGTGGATGAAGGCAAGACCAACTGGTCCATAGGCCAAGATATGAAGCCTGAAGGAACACTGCATGATCTTGGGCATGTGATACCCTTCTCAGCCTCAGTTTCTTCATTTGTAAAAGGGGACCAAAGAAGTGGCTTCCAGTCTACCCCCACAGACTGTACCGACTCTTCGTTCTTATCTTCTATCCTTGGACACCACCCCCACAAACAGGCAGTGCTGCTGGCTTTGAAGTCGAAGAAAGAAAAGTATTGGTTTTGTAGAGATCTTTTACCCCTTCCTTCTTTGCTGAGTTGTTACCAATTCTGGATTTTTAATTTATTTCTTTTTGGGACAGGATCAGACTAGAGTTTCAGATTTACTACACCTTGAACTTGTGATCTTCAGCGGAAGCCACTGACACCCAACTCCAAGCCTGAATGTTGAATTTCTCAAAGAGAATGCTACCAGACCAAGGTCCTCTGGCAAAGGCGTGGGATAACTACTGGACTAAACACCTGTAGAGGACTCCTTGCGATCTGTGGAAATGTTTGGGCCACGTGCTTCTCTCTGCAGGCGACTGCAGAATAACTTTTAAGTTTTAATGGCGACAGGAGTACTAGAGACTGAATTATCTCTTTCTCTTCTCCCAAAAGTCTCCTCAAATAGAAGAGAATTCTTTGAGCCACTAGCAGGGACAGTTCTAATAACCTCACACTTTCCTCATTAATGTGACTTCCTTTTAGAAGGTTGAGTGTCACCCACCCTGTGCCCTCCACTCCAAGAGTCTCGGCTTTCTGAGGGGTGGAGTCAGGTCCTATTACGAGAGCCAAGCAGGGTGGTGGACATGTCCCCCACTTTCCCCACTTGCTTTTCTTAGTCAGAAGTCCAGGACTTGGGAGCTAGAGGGTGGTGGCGGTTAAGAACACTTGCTCTTGCAGAGGACCTGAGTTTGGTTTCCAGCACCTGTGTTAGCACCTGTATCCAGCTCCAGGGGATCCGACACTCTTTTCTGGATTCTATAGGCACTGCACTCATGCTTATACATAGCCCCCCCCAGACCCCCATATACACATGATTAAAAATAAAATAAATCTTTTTAAAAAATCCCCAAACCAAAACCTGCTGAACAACAAAAGAGTCTAGGACCTTTTCAGGCCTGTGTGAGGGACAGCTCAGTCTAGAAAGCTGTCACCCTCTGGTCTCTAGGGGAATGCAGTCCCCAAGTGTATTTAGAGGAGGCAGATGAAATTGCCTCTCACAGCAGGTGTCAAGAACAGCCGTCAACCGCCTTCACCGGGACTGATATGAAAATCCTTTCTCTGAACAATAGCACACAGCGAGCTCCCATCTAGCCGATTGCTTTATTCCAATAAGAGAACATCTCCCTGGGAAGGAGAAAGGGCTGAGAGGATTTCACCGCCAGGCAGCTGAGGGGTTGGGGGTGTACAGGGGCTGACTACGCTGACTGAATCTCCAACCAGACCTAAGGAAGCACCTCTGCTGCCTTGGAGCCAGGAAGAGACTTGAGGCAAGGACAGTTCAGACGGACGAAAGTGCAGGAGAAGGAAGTAAGTCAGGATCCATCTCTCTCCCAACCTCTTTGAGGTGGGAGGACCCTAGGGCACAGTAAAGCCTTTGTCTGAGGTCCCAAGAGGGTACCCAGTGGCCTAGCCTGCTGGGAAGCAGTACGCCATGTTGGTTGGTGTCCAAGGGACAAGGTCACTGGTAAGCCAGGAAGGCTGTGCAAGGAAACCTGGCCCGCCAAACTCCTCCTCCTCCTGCCTCACGCTTGGACCAGTCTGTATCCACTCCCTGTATCCATTTCCTCTCTCATTTCACTCTGCTCACTTAGCTGGGGTGTTCTGATCAGATCGATGATGGCAGATGTGAAGGTATTTCTTCTCTTCCTCCTCTTCCTCCTTCTTCCTCTTTTTAAAGAAAATTAAGTGACATTGGCATAATGGTTTGTTTTTAGCATATAAGATATTTATTTATTTATTGAACTTGGTTTTGAGTCAAGGACTCAAGGGGTGCAGGCTGGCCTGGAACTCAATAGGTAGCCGAGGGTGACTGATTACCTGATCCTTTTGCCTCTACCTCTCAAGGCTAGGGTTATAGATACATGTCACCACGCCTGGCATTTATTTATTTATTTATTTATTTATTTATTTATTTATTAATTATTTCAGAGACAGGATTTCATGTAGCCAATACTGGTCTTGAACTCCTGATCTTCCTGCCTTCTGAGTGCTGGGGTTATAGACCTGTGCTCACATGTCTAGTCAAACACTAAAACTTCTTCCTGAAATGGGAGTGGTGACATACACCTGTAATCCCAGCAGCAGAGGTCTCCAGTGAGAAGATCAGAAGTTCCAGGACAGCCTGGGCTATATAACAAGATCACAAAATAAAACAATTCCACAGCAAGTTCAGTAGGCAGGGAGCACTAGTTGGCGCTCATCAGCTTCTTCTAGGCTCTTCTTCCTCCTTCTTTATAAACTTTATCTAGTGCCAGGCGGTGGTGGTGCACACCTTTAATCCCAGCACTTGGGAGACAGAAGCAGGTAGATCTCTGTGAGTTCAAGGCCAGTCTGGTCTACAGAGTGAGTTCCAGGACAGCCAGAGTTATAACAGAGAAACCCTGTCTTGAAAAACAAAACAAACAAACAAAAAACCAAAACAAACAAAAAGAACCCCCCCCCCCCAAACACCAACAGCAAAACTCCAAAACTTTATCTACTAAGGGCCGGGTCACCCCTCTGCTTTTCCTGGCCTTCCTACTTCCTCCTGGGGAGGGCAAGGGCACTGTCACCTTACCCTCCTTTTCTGTTTTTGCAGCCTGTACTTTGTCTGTCGCTGGGCCCCCAGTGAGGAGGCAGCTCCTGCAGGGGCCCTGTGCTCCAGCCCAGTCTACAAGCCGCCCAGGATCGTTATCCCCTGCGTGGGAACTGTTGTGTGTTTAGGGGTGCGTCCTATATTATGCCTGACTCACTCATCCAGGACTTGCCTAGGCTCACTCTGTTCCAAGCATGGCCTTCTCTGTAGACAACAGCTTTCTGCTTCTTCCTGTCTGCAACCCATCTCTGGGCCCAACACCTGCAATGCACTCTCTCCTTTTCTCTCTTTCTGTCTCTCTCTCTCTCTGCTAAATCAAGTAAATGGCCTTTGAACAATGTGCTAACTATCTCCCTTCCTCCGGGAAACCTTCCCCAAATAACCTGCGGGCAGTCTTTTCCCTTTACTCTTCACACCTTGCAGACTATAACGGGATTGGCCTCTCTGCAGGTTAAAAAAAAAAATTATTTATTGTGTGTGTGTGCGAGTGCGCATGTATGTATGTATGCATGTATGCATGCATACGTACACTACAGACCACACATGGAGGTCAGAGGCCAATTAGTGGGAGTTGGTTTTCCCCCTCCACCAGGTGGAGCTCAGGTCATCAGGGGTGGCAGCAAGTACCTTTACCTGCTGAGCCATCCTGCCAACCTGTCTGTGGCTGTTAAGCACTTTAAAGATCATCTCTTCCAGGGGGACCATGACACTGGTTTCCTGTGGTGAGTTTGGCACAGGCTTCTGACCAGCTGGCAGTCTCATTGTGAGGAAGATGAGCAGGTCATGCTTGGCACATGGGGAGAAGTCGGGAGCGCATCAGGTGTGGGGGCTGCTGTGACCTTAGGCGGGTGACCCCTCAGAGCTTTTTCTAACTGTACTCTGCAGAACTCACAAACAGGTTGTAGATGAACTACAGACGTGGTCACTGTCACCCACAGGGCAGCTCTCGGCACTGCGGAGGGGTGAGGCTACTTAGGTGCACATATTTGGTTCAGCACATAGCCCTGGACTGTTTTATGGTTTTACATTCAGAAATATCAAGCACAATGCACTTTGCTGCTCAGTCTGGCCATTAGGCCCAGAGTGAGTAACCTTTAGGTGCCTCCTGGCCCGGCAATTGCTTCGTTTATTGTTCTGGTTGGAAAATGAAAATCCCTCCCTGCCAGCAACTAATTTACCAAAATAAACAAGATTTCTGCTTTTTCGTGACAAAGACTGTCCCTGAATGCCAATCTCAGGGCTGCCAGATTGCAGCTTCAAGTGGGGACAGCCAGGAGACGGCATCCTGCAGGTGATCGCCTGCTGAGGGAAGAAGAAAACCCCGTCAACCGGGAGTGGAGAGGTGTTCCCAGGAGCTCCCGCTTCACCCTGGCTTCTCCGCCAGCAAGTCTTCGTGCCCTTGGCTCAGTGCTTTCCTTTCATTCATTGCAAGCAATTCTTGTTTCCCCTCTCCCCTACTTGGTTTATTTACAGCCCTCTCCTGAAATGATGCAGCCTGGCTCTGCTCCCGAACCGTACCGATGCCCCCGTGCCTTGTTCATTATTGCTGATTTTATTTATGATTGCTTTATGTGTGTGCAGTGCCCACAAAGGCCAGAAGAGGGAGTCAGATTCCTGTGACTGGAGTTACAGACGGTTGTGAAGTGCCTTGTGAGTGCTGGGAACAGAAGTTGGGTCCTCTGCAAGAGCAGCCAGTGCTCTCAACTTCCGAACCATTTCTCACTCTATAGTTCAAAGTGGACTAGAACTCACTCTGTAGTCCAGGCTGGCCTCAAGACTTGTGGCAATCCTCTTGCCACAATGCTGAGATTACAGGTATGAGCCACCATACCTGACTTAACTGAATTTGAACCTCGGACCGGCATATTGCCTGCCTGCCTGCTTTCCTCCCTCCTTTCTTTCCTCCTTATCCTCCTCTTCTTCCTCTTTGTTTTATTAAAAAAAAAAAAAAAAAAAAAAAAAGACTTATTTTGTGCTAGGTGGTGGTGGCGCACACCTTTAATCCAGCACCCGGGAGGCAGAGGCATCTCTGTGTTGAGGCCAGCCTGGTCTACAGAGTGAGTTCCAGGACAGCCAGAGCGACCGCAGAGAAACCCTGTCTCGAAAAGAAAACAAAAAGACATTTTTTAATGTGCATAGGTGCTTCGCCTACACGTATGTCTGCGCGACACGTGAGGGTCTGGTGCCTATGGTAGTCAGAGAAGGCCATCAGATCTCTTAAACTGAGGTTACAGATTGTTGTGAGCCACTTTGTGGGTGCTGGACACTGAACCCAGACCCTCTGCGAGATTAACAAGCACTCTTAACTGCTGAGTCATTGTTACAGCTCTCTCCTTTTTTTCCAAGTGTATTTATTTCATTTTTAACTTATTTTAATTTTTTATAAATTTGAGATTATAATATTACATTTCTCCTTCCCTTTCCTCCCTCCGAAACCTCCCATGTACTCCTCCCTGCTCTCTTTCAAATCCACAGTGTCATTTTTATTGCATGCATACCAGTATATACGTATACATTACTAACCCTAACCTGTTCAGTCTGTCTAATGCTACCTGTAAGTATGTTTTCAGGACTGGCCATTTGGTATTGAATAACCAGTTGGTATGCTCCTCCCTGGGGAAGACTATTTCTCCCATTCTCAGCATTCCTTAGTTGCTGGCCTTGTGGACTCTACCCTGTCCACTTTGGTGTGCCTATCGATGACATCCTTGTTCAGCTCAAATCTGGGCAGTCGTGTTGGTGAGACTTTATGGGCGTGGCGTCTGACATTCCTAGGAGACATGACCTCACGGCAGACTCCCTGATCTTCAGGCTGTTAGAATCTTTCTGCCTCTTCTTCCTCAGTGTTCCCTGAGCCTTAGGTGCAGGAGTGTTTTGTAGATGTAGCCATTGGAGCTGGACTTTACAACTCTACATTTTGATTGGTTGTGCTCTTCTGAAGTGGCCTCCATCTGTTGCAACGAGAAGTTTCCTTAATGGGCGGTGAAGACTACACTCACAGTTTCAGAGGCTACTCTTAGAGTTTCATGGCAGTCATGGAATGACCATCCAGGCAGCTACTGTACTGGAGCAGTAGCTGCGAACTTACATTTGATCCACGAGCAGAAGGCAGAGAGCTCTCTCTCTCTCTCTTTTTAAACGGTTTTTCAGGACAGGATTTTTCTATGTAGCCCTGGCTGTCCTAGAACTCATTTTGTAGACCAGGCTAGCGTTGAACTCACAGAGAGCCACCTGCCTCCGAGAGCTGGGGCTAAAGGTGTGCACCATCGCCACCTGGTGCTTTTTTGGTTTGTTTGTTTTGTTCTTAAATAGGATTTCTCTCTGTGTATGTGTGTATGCAGTTCTATGAGCGCATGACAAGCACACGTGAGTGCCCGAGGAGACCAGAAGAGGGCGCTGGATTCCCTGGAGGTGGAGTTACAGGCAGTGGCGTGGGCCCTGTGTGGATGCCGGTCACAGAACCCAGGTTCTCTTCAAGAGCGGCAAGTGATCTCAGCTGTTGAGCCATCTCTCCGGCCTTTTGTGTTTTGAGTCTCATGTAGCTCAGGCTGGCTCCAAACTTGCTGTATAGCCAAGGATGGCTTTGAATTCCTGGCCCTCCTGATTTTACCTCCCAAGTACTGGCATTACAGGCAAGTGCCACCATACCCAGCTCTTTCTTTTTAAATTCTTTTCATTTAATTTATTTATTTTGCCTATTGGCTTTTTGCAGGACTTTGCCATCCAGGATTCTTGACTTGCTTCATTTTACTTACGGGTCTGGTTCTTCCACCTAAGAGCTGCTTCTCGGGTCTAATCGGAGCACACAGGCTAGAAACGACGTCTAGGTTGAAGGTTCACGCTCACTCCTTCCCAGGACACTGGGAACGAATTGCTTGGAACAGGAAACACGGCTGCCGGAAGCTGGGAGGGTCTTGCTTGGGTAGGCAGCACACAGGATGGAGGACTTGAGTGGGGCAGAGTGGTACCAGCCAGGAGCCATTAGAAATGATGTTGGGGGAGTTAGGAGGAGCAACAATTAAGTATGAAAACAAGGGCTCCTTCCTCTCAGTCCTGCTGGGAACTCGCCTCTGTGATCACACTCCTATCTCCAGGAGCCTCTTAGGCTCAGGCCCCTAGTTGGTTAGTGGATCAAGAGAGGACAAGAAGGACTCCCTCCCCCAGTGCCTCTCCCATACCTCCCCCGCCAAACTCCTTGCTTTCTCCACCTGCTCAGATGGCTTTGGCGTGTGGGTGTCCCTGACAGGATTTTATCTACAGGTATTTTACCTACTTAGATCTCAGGAATTCCCTGGGCCAGACAGAGAGCCAGCACATGATTTTAAGGTTCCTGGTGTTAAAACAGACAGAGTTAGAGCTTCAAGGGGCTCATGGTTCCTCCTGGGGACAAGGAAAACACAGGTAACATTGGGAACTCGAAGAGAATAATTTCCTAATAGACAATTCAGGAAACTCCCTTCTCTCTATTCTGCTTTCTTCTCACTCTTGTGACTCTGACATCCCGCTCTTCCCCCACCCTCAATTTATCCTGGAATAGTTTGGACACAACACCTCATGGAGCCTCTTTATCCAGATCATTCCCAGAGAGACAAAAGAGCGGCCTCAAGCATCTCTGGAGTGTCTAGGCAGAGAGAGGAATCTAGATGAGATCTAATTAACAGTGTACAGCCAAGACTAGCTGCACTGTTTGCTGTGGGCTCAGTTAGGAATGCACAACCACCACGTGCACCGGGCTGTGCTGGGTCTTAGTGGGAGCGGCAAGCAGCGCAAAATGAAAAAGAACAGCTTTGCCTTCAAAGTGCCTCTTCTCTATGCATTGCATCTCAATCTTCAAAACTTCAGGCTGTGCAGAGTCTGAATATAGTAATTTGAGGTGCTAATAGAAGGTGGGGTAAAGACTGACACCCACATCCGCTCACACATGCTCCCATACATAGATGCATTATACACACACCCAAAAGGTATATCCCAAATTACCTGCTGGAATCATGGCATTCACGTCTTTGAAAAGCTCATCTGAACTTTTTTGGGTTTGAACATGGAATCTCATGAAACCCAGGGTGGTCTTGGACTAGACACGTAGCCCAAGCTAGACCTGAACTCCCGATCCCCCTGCCTGTACTTTCCAAGTGCAGAGATTTCAGGTATGTGCCAGACTACTCTCTCATCTGAGTTCTGATCATCGTAAGAAATTTATATCCTATTCTATATCACCATAGGTTTTAATGTAAGTGATTCCCTCCCCTAATCCCCAGTGATTCCCTCCCCTAATCCCCTGCTCCTCACAGTCCAGCTATAACCTTGAAGCAGCAGGACTCATGCTCTCTCTCTTTCTCCCTGGTCTTTCTGACACACTAATTTATTCCCAAGAGACACAAGTGTCCCGAGCATCAGAGTTATACTTACTGCCTGATTGGTGAGTCCAAACCCAGAGATAAGATAGCAGAGGTCCGAATTCTCACCCCTCCTCCTCCAGCACCTGCTAGCCCTAACTTTGCCCACCAGTTTTTGTTTTTGCTTTTCAAGACAGGGTTTCTCTGTTGTAACTCTGGCTGTACAGAACTCACTCTGTAGACCAGGCTGGCCTCGAACTCACAGAGATCCGCCTGCTTCTGCCTCCCAAGCGCTGGGACTAAAGGTGTGTGCCACCACCGCCTGGCTCAGCCTTCTTCTACCAGGACCTTCCATTATCTCAAGCCCCTAGTCTGGGAATTGCTCCCTCAACTTACCTTCTCTTTAGACAAGGCTCCCTGTTTGGTTCTGGCCCTTCTTTTGTTCTGTGCTGTTTTGGGGCTGGGGACATATAACCATCCGAGGCTAAGGCAAACAGGGGTAGAATAAGAAGGAATTAGTTATTTCATTTATGTTTCTGGAAATTATCTTTTGTGTGTGTGTGAGTGTGTATGTATGATACATGTGTGTGGCATGTGCACGCATGCATCTGTGTGTGAGAGTGTGTGTGAGCAGATGTGGGTATCAGTCTTCACCTCCCACCTGTTCTGAAGGGTTTTACTGATCATGGGCTCCTTAGATTCCAAGCTGTGCCTGACACTGGGGGCAATGTGAAGACCAGAACAGAAATGCTCCCCTTGTTTTGCCAAGCTGCCAGTGCATGCATGTCCCTGCACTTGGGAAGCAGAAGCAGGAGAATCAGGAGTTCAAGGCCATCCTTGGCTAAAGAGTAAGTTTGAGGCTAGCCTGGCTATATGAGACCTCGTCTCAAACATACGCACATACATGAAACTAACAAACAAAACAACAGGAAAAAAAAAAGCATCCTGTATCCCAGTGAGGCTTGTAAGTTGCTGGGGAAGATACTCAGCAAGCAGTATGCAGCTCCGAATTCTGCCATGAAGCAGAGAGAATACGGTGTTATGAGAATGGTAGCCAAGCCCTTGACCTGGTCGGGGAGGTCGTCAGAAAAGGCTTCCCTGAGATAGGGACATTTCAGCAAAAACACAATGGGAATAAGCAAAAAGAGAAGAGGCAGGAGCAAGGATCCTCTGGCACAGCAAGCATCTGTGTGAGAGTTAAGGCTGGGGAAAAGGAGAAGAGCCAACATGAGGAACCATTCTGGTTGGAGCACAGACCAAAAAAAAGTGGTGTAAGATGGTCTGGGCAGACAGTGGGGACTCAAATTCTAGAATTCAAATAGATGACCATAACCGGGAGATATAGACTGAGTTACCGGGCCAGGAGAGAACAAAACACACTCACTCATTCCAGAGTAAATTAAATAGGAGGGACTTTAAGTAACACTAAATTAGCAAAGACTAAGAGCTCAGTAGGAGGTAAATTCATTCTTATAAATATTCTAGCCAGGAGTGGTGGTGTATGCCTATAATACACAGTACTTAAGGGGCTGAGGCAGGAGGATTTCCAAGAGTTTGAGACTAGACCGGGCTACCTAGTAAGACCTTGTCTCAACCATCAAAACAACTGGGGCTGGGGAGATGGCTTCCATGCAAACACAAGGGCCTGAGTTTGGATCCCTAGCACCTGCATAAGAAAGCATTTGGGCTGGGTGGTGGTGCAGGCCTCTAGTCCCAGCCATTGGGAGGCAGAGGCATCTCTGTGTTTCAGGCCAGTCTGGTCTAAAGCATGAGTTTCACGGCAGTGTGAACTATACAGAGAAACCCTGTTTCAAAAACAAACACCCAAACAAAAAACCAAACAAGAAAGTATTTTTGTAACCCCAGGGCTGGGGAATGGGAGTGAGGGTGGGGAGACAGGTGGGAATGGGAGTGAGGGTGGGGAGACAGGTGGGGAATGGGAGTGAGGGTGGGGAGACAGGTGGGGAATGGGAGTGAGGGTGGGGAGACAGGTGGGGAATGGGAGTGAGGGTGGGGAGACAGGTGGGGAATGGGAGTGAGGGTGGGGAGACAGGTGGGGAATGGGAGTGAGGGTGGGGAGACAGGTGGGGAATGGGAGTGAGGGTGGGGAGACAGGTGGGGAATGGGAGTGAGGGTGGGGAGACAGGTGGGGAATGGGAGTGAGGGTGGGGAGACAGGTGGATCCTGAAGCTCACTGGCCAGCCCTCCTAGATCTAGGTTCAGTGAGAGACCTTGTCTCAAAACACTAAGGTGGGAAGTGAAAAAGACATCCCCTGTTGACTTCTGGCTTCCGCATGTGTGTGTGCACGTGTGCATCCCGATGTACACGTGTACCTCCTCCACACACACCACGAAAAAAAAATCTTAGAGCACAAAAGGCAGGAACAGATTTTTTGAATGAAGGACTGGCCCGGTGATAGACGGATAAAGATTAGGTTCAGTATTGCAGGCTTCACTTCCCAGCTATGCGCTAAGCACAGCCCAGCTCCTGCTCTCCCAGAGCAAACTGCCCACAGCGCTCCTTTCTTGTTGCCATGGCATTCTGCACACTTGACTGTCATGACACCGTCCCACTGTATCATGATGGCCTGCTGCTGACCTTTCTTATGGACTCTGATCTCCTTGAAGGCAGGACCATGCCTGGATTTTTAAAAATCCCCAACACCTAACACATTACACCGCATATCAAAGGTGCCCAGGAAGTGAAAAGCTTCACACGGTCCCGTCTGTACAAAGACTACGCAGTGATCAAGATGAAGGATACAATCGCCTGTGACTTCTGTATCCTAAGACGAGTATCCCAAGAGGGCTGGCTACCTCACAGGCCCGTTCTACAACAAAGTTTTTAGCCCGGTGTGGTGGCCCAAGATTGTAATTCAGCACTGGGGAGGCCGAGGTAGAAGGATATAAGCTTACAGCCTGGCTACATGGCAAGTTCTAGGACAGCCTCGACAACATAGCAAGATCCTGACTCTAAAATAAAAGAGAAGGTAACTCACTGGCAGAATACTTGCCCGGCATATCCAAGGCCCTGGGTTCAGTCTTCAGTAGCACCAAACAAAAATCATTTTAAAATTTCCTTTTAACAAAGTGTATGTGTGTGTCTGTGTATGTATGCGTGTGTGTGTGTGTCTGTATGTACGTATAAGTGTGTGTGGTATGTGTGTGTCTGTCTGTGTGTGTGTGTGTATATGTGTGTGTGTATATGTGTATGTGTGTATGTGTATGCGTGTGTCTGAATGTGTGTGTATGTGTGTATGTGTATGTGTGTACATGTGTATGTATATGTGTGTGTGTGTGTGTGTGTGTGTGTGCCTGTGTGTAGGTATGTGCCTGTGAATGCTGGTGCCCTGGAAGAGGGAGAGGTAGTGGATCAGCTCTGGTTGTGAGTTGTACTCAGGTCCTCTTCAAGAACAGTACACACTCTTAGCCCCTCCCCAACATCTTTATTCGTAAGGTGATCAGATATAGGTCACTGTTTTTCTTGTGTGGTTTTCAGATCTCTGTGGGTGTGCTCAGCGGGCTCTTCTATCCAACAAGGTACGAGTAGGAAATCCCAAGGTACTGAGTGCTCAGTTCCCATGGTTTCCAAACTACATGTGTACCAGCATCCTTTGTTTTGCCCATCTAATACTTCTGTGAAGCATTTAGCTGAAAGGTTAAATGATTTACACACATCTAGACCTAGACCTGTGTAAATCTAGATTTACACAGACCTAGAGACATTCCTCTTACCTTCCTCTGCTGTATTCCCTAACCCCAGGCTCTCCCCATGAGCCACCTAGAAAGAGGATAGTTCTGGGCTTCGACAGTCTAGGAGATGCTCCAGAGCTCTCTGGGCTTTGTTCCCACCCAGCCATACATTGGCAAGCCTGGTGGGAAGCTGCAGGGGCCCACCAGAGGCTGCAGACATTCAGTACAGCATAGGGAAGACAGCTGCATGAGCCAGATGTGCTTCCTGACACCCTCTCAGAGACAGTGTGATATCACTTAACAGCTATGGAGTCAGAGACGTCACAGCACCCTAGACGAAGCCCCAGGGAGGGCGGGTTTTGTGTACTGAAGATGGTGGCCCAAGCAGAGGGCAGCTAAGGCCAGGGAGCCTTTAGGCCACTGGGGATGAGGTTGTTGTCAGTGAGTCCCAGATGCTAATGACAGTTGGAGTCCAGATGTGAGTCCCATATTGCTCTATTGATGCCTGTCTCGGAGGGGACACTGTGGTGTCTTCTTCAGGAATGAAACCAAGACAGCTGTCACTCTCCCTCACTTTTGGAGACCAGGTTGCTATAGTGCTAAATTGTCTGGTTCAAACTCCACTTTTCGCCCATAAAGACCTTAATATAATTATATATTTATTTATATTTATATATTATAATTATATATTAGCTATATATAATATATAAATATAAATTTAAGAGAAATAGAGTTCTATAAATATAAACAAAAATATTTATATAAATAGAAATTATATATTTAAATTATAAATCTAAAATTAGAAATATAAACTTAAAAATATATTTTAATATAAACATGAAATTATATTTATATATTATATAATAAATAATTACTGACTGTCAGGCATGATGGTGTACACCTGTAATTCCAAAATCTGGGGAGGGGGGCAGTGACGGGAGCATCAGAAGTTCTGGGAGAACCTCAATGACATAGAATACAAGACAGCCAGAACTATAAGAAAAACAGTCTCAAAAAAGAAAAAAAGAAAAGAAAAGAAAAGCTGAGCACTGAGTTCTAGGCATTTACTCAGAGACTGGAAAGGCAGTCTCTATTTTCAAAGTGTTTATAATCCAGTAGGAAGCTCACACACAAACACTGTACCTCAAAAAGAATGTGATTAAGCATCATGGAGAGCACTAGAGTTTGATTTCATGGAGGCGAAGCCGAGTGGGCACCTGGGAGGCCACTGGGCATGAGAGGTGCCTGGAGTTAAATCTGGAAGACAAATGCACGAGACGTCCCTAGGACTCCAGGCATCCAAGTGGCTTCCGTGGCTGCAACCTTCCTTCCTCATCAAGGATGCTAATGATACTAGTCACTAGAGCTACTGAGAAGGCGGAGGGGATTCTCATTCTGTTTATAGCAGAGGAAACTGAGGCCCTATGAGGGATCCAAAGTCAATCAGCTGGACAGAGTTGGAGCGGAGATGCAAACCCAACTAAAATTCAATCTGTAAGGAACTACGGCTTCCCAAAGGGACGTCTTTTCCCAGAGATTCTGGTGGCCTCTGTCTCTCTACGGCCAGGCTTCTAGGCTCTAAAAGCCCTTTGGGAAGGACTGCGACCAACAAACTCTGGACATAAGGCCAGATGAGGATCAAGAATCAACAGGACACATCTCAGAGTCCTGAAGAGTCAGGTGAAAGTTCCCTGAACTAAACATGTGGGAGGTAGTCTCTCAAATGTCTTCTTGGCTTTAGTCTCAGTGCCAAGCCTCTGGATTCCCAAGGTCTTCTTCACCCCACAGGCGAATGAGCTGTGTCAGTCCGTCCATCATGCTCAAACATCGTCACAGACACCAGTGAACCATAAGCAGTTAGCGCTCACAGAGTCCTCAAGACCTACTTGGATCCCTTCATTCCCTACATCAGCAACAGCGGTTAATGGCTCAGCCACTAAGACACTTTCTCTGTTCTCTCTTGCCATTCAAGGGACTTGAGTCACTTCCCTTGATTGCAAAACACAGAAATCTTGTCACCATTGCGCAGTTACATTGAAAATCCCCATCAAATTGTGGCTTTTGTACTTTGACCCACCTGGTGGAGGCTCAAGGGTGCAGAGAGCAGAGTGATGTGTTTTCTTCCTCCCATGCTGAGGATGGATTGGGGCCGCTGGCCTGCCTTTCTGCTTTATGACCCGGTACACCCAGTACCTCTGCCACGTTCAAGGCCAGCAGCCATCTGTTTTGCCTGCCAAGTTCCTCGGTGGCCTGACCTGCTGGCAGGCAGAGTTAAGCTGATCCCTTCACCTGCTGGCTGCTTATCTGGGGCACACAGTTTGTAAAGAAGGGCCTGCCGGAGAGAGCAAGACTTCCCCTCTCAGAGCCCCTGGAGAGGAGGTAGCGCTGGCATGCCAAGGCTGCTCACAGCGACAGCACCTGTGCTCTGTGACCACCAAGGGCAATGAGCGGACGGGTGGGGACACTGGAGGAGCTGGCCAGGCTCTCTCCCATATCACTCATCCTCTGGTGGGACCCTCTCTCACCCTCGGCTGCAACCAAACCCCTGGTCTGGAAAACATGGTAGGTTCCAATGGCAATGGGCCTTTTAGCTGTTTCCATGGCAACCAACACTCAGACCATCTAGTTGCTAGTCAACAGACAGCCGTAAGTGAATCAGATTCAGTTACCGAGCTGAAGGTTAGGCCCAGGGATCCTCTGGAGAGGAAAAGATACAACTACTTTCAATGACTCAGCGCCTCTCAAGACTTTTAGTCAGCATTTGGGGGCAACCACAGTCACTCGCTACCTTGAGTCACACAGCACTATCCATCCGAATTTCAACACTCACAACTGAACAGCCCCGGGGGCCTTCCCGCACGGCACTCGCCAACCTCTATCCCTGGTTCTGTCTCTCCTCAGAGGGACACTGGGAAAAGCATTTATTGCAAAGGACTGTCAGCCCACTGACTTTTCAATACACTGCTCCAGGCCAGTGCCATTCCTAGGTACCATGACTTTGTCCCCAAACCAATCCATCGTGGAAGCATTGTCCTTAGATTCTCTTAAAAAAAAAAAAAAGGTAATTGAAGATCCTCTTCTTTTAGTTGACCTCACGAATTTCAAGTCCTCTCCTACGCCTGGGGCATTCTCAGGGACCACTCTGCTTCATCAATCTGTCAATCATAATTATATTTTCTCCTTCCTTCCTACCTTCCTTCCTGAGACAGGGTCACATGTAGCTCAGGCTGTCCTTGAACTTGCTATGTAGCCAAGGATGACCTTAAACTTCTTACCCTCCAGCTTCTACTGCCTAAGGCTAGGACTACGGACATGGGCCACCATGCTCGGGTTATTATCTATTATTATTTGTGTGTATTTGGTGAGGACATCAGCATGCCCTTGCCCTTGTGTGGAAATAAAATAACCACCTTGGATGTCAGTGCAAGTTTGGACAGGACCCTGTGCACACAGCAGGCTCGCTGGTACCGGTATGCTGGGATTACATCCAGCTTTTTTGTCAAAGAAATTTTTTTTTCCTCCAATTTTATTTGTTTTAGGTGTATGGGTGTTTTGCCTACATGTAAATCCACGCACCTGCAATGCCTGAAGAGGGTGTTGGATCCCCTGGAACTGGAGATAGAGAAGGCTGTTAGCCGCCATGTGGGTGCTGGAAACCGAACCCCAGTCCTCTGGAAGAGTAGGCAGTGCATTTAACCAGGGAGCCACCTCTCCAGTCCCACCTCTAGCTTTCTAAGGTTCTAAGGATCGAAGGTTAGGGCCTCACATTTGTTTGGCAAGCGTTTTACCTACTAAGCTATATCCACAGTCCTCAGTGTTTACACACACACACACACACACACACACACACACAGACATACACACACACACATACACACTCATACACACTCATACACACACATACACACTCATACACACACACATATACACACTCATACATACACATACACACACACACATACACACACATACACACACACACATACACACACATACATACACAGACATACACACACACACACACATACACACTCATACACACACATACACACTCATACACACATACACACTCATACACACACACATATACACACTCATACATACACATACACACACACACACACATACACACACACATACATACACAGACATACACACACACACACACACATACACACACACACACATACACATACACACACATTCACACAATTTCAAAATCAAGCACACAGGATTTGAAATTACCCTTGTTGGTTTTTATTAGTATGAAGATCAGGCTACAACAACTGGAATCCTGAGATTTACCTACCTCAAATTCACGGAAGGTAAGAAGAGTTGGGTCTAAAATGCAAGGATTGCTCAGCAAGCCGGGGACGGGCATTGGAAAGGGCAGGGCCCTTTGTATCTAGGATTCAAAGCTTCTGTGTTAATCACTGAACTTTCCGTAGAGATGACCTTTCAGAATAATCCTCCCAGAGGAGCCCTACCTATCTCGTGACTGCGGGCTCCAATGAGCCTCCTGCGGCTGGTCAGCTCGTGGGCAAACAGTTGTAAGCTGTTGGGTCCCCTCCTGCTCTGATTAGAAGGACACAAGGACGTACACTAACGGGGCTTCTTTTTTTCTTTCCTGTTATTTTCACAGGAGGGCAGAGAAGTATGAAATTTGGGGTTGGGAGCTGTTAGCTTTTACGGAGCTAAAAAGGCAAGAAGAATCTTTTGGGAGAAAGGACTCGGCAAACACAGACCTGAGCTTGCTCTGGCCCCTCAGCAAGTTCCCACACAAAGAAGACAGTTTTTTTCCCCTGAGGAGACATATTACCACACATCGGATTGAGCCTCCTGGTTTTCTTATTTCTAGACAAAGAGAGCAGCCTGGTACAGTGGTCACAGTGACAGAGCATGTACAACAGTGCTTCACACGCCTCATTTCCCTTCCTGCTCACAGTACGATCGTCCTCCCTGGTCAATGAGAAAGGAAAATCAGGCGGAAGCACGGCGAAATCTCACATTCCTAGCTGACTGGCTGTCAGAGCCAAAATCCAACCACAAGCATTTGGAAGCAATGCCCTCAGCAGGCGGCTACTTTTGGAGTTCACATGATTCTGACTCACAGATGGGTGGGCTCGGCGGGAAAAGATACACAAGACCTGGGTACAGTAGGTGAACTGCCTGCTGTTAGTAACTTCTTTACTGACTCATTGCTGTCCCCTGGTGGTTTGCCTGGGAAACTCACAGGTGAAGAAATCCAATGATCTAGTGATATTCAGATGCTACATATGGGGGCCACACACCTGCAATCCCAGTACTTAGGCAAGTTCAAGGCCACTCTAAGATACACCAGACCTTGTCTCAAAAACAAAACAACAACGAAGTATATGGAATCCATACGGCAAACCGTGGCCTGTGACCATATTTGTCATTTCAAGATTTAATCAATGGAACCTGCCATGATTTCCCTCCATCTCCCTCTGAGACTGTCTCATTTAGTCCAGGCAATGTTCTGCCTCCCAGTGCTGAGATCCTTTTTTTTTTGCAGGGGGAGAGGTGTGAGTGGTGGAATGAGACAGGTTAAATATACAGTTCAGGCTGGTCTGGAACTCATGATTCTCCTGCCTCTTGTCTGCCTGCCTGCTGCCTATCTATCATCTATCTATGTATCTATCTGAACAGGATCTCAATATGCTGCTCCAACTGGCTTGAAACTCACAGCCACCCCCATCCTATCTTTGCTGAGACTCGGAACTGGGTGCCTGTCTGCTACGGACCTACGAGACCGCACTGTCTGAAGGAAGCAGGCGAGCACAAATGCAAGACTGGCACATTAGTATTTATCAAAAGGCTCAATCTCAAGTGGAGAGGGCGCAAGGTAATACTGTCAAAAAAGAAAAAAAAAGAAAAAAAAAGAAAAAGATCAAGCAACTGCAACTAAGTATCGTTTTTAATGAAAACCACCAAAGAACAAGAAACAAGAAATAACCACAAAGAGGCGGCCATTCAGAGCTCAATTTCTGCTGCAGAAAACCTCCCAGTCTCTGGACACTGTGGAGAGCTACTGGCTATTGTTGAAGCATCTGGCTGGAGTACTATGGTGCACGGAACTCAGGAGGCACTTAGAGACAAGGAGCCAAGTGACACCCCTCAGCGAGAGGAAGTCTCCTGGAAGCCTTCCTTCATAGTGGATCACAGTCCTGGGTCAAGTTGTCTGACATCCCTAAGCAACATCCTCCCCACCCAACAGCGAACAGTCACGGAGACCACTAAGTGATCCCTCCAGTCTCCCTCTTCTTTTCTGTAGCTTTAACAAAGGCTAGCACAGGGGAACAGCTCTGAGCTCTCAAGAGTAGGGTTGCAGATATTGTTTTGGAGGTCGAGAGGCACAACACAGCAGTCTTGAAATTCTGTTCAGGCGCTGGTTCAATTTCAGGTCTGATTCCTGTTCCATTTCTTCCCCTCCTTCCATCCAGGGCCTCTCACTGGACAGATGCCGGGCGCCAGGAGCTTAGCCTTTGATCTGCACTGGGATCTGCCAGCAGAAGAGGCTTTGCTTTTTGTCATCCATAAGCTTCCACTCTACCAACAGCTTTATCTGGAAAAATAAATGAATTTAAAAAAAAAATGAAACCAGCGCTTGACTTTATCCATAATTGGCTTAATATGCACTTTAAATCCTAACTCTTTCTTCCTTTTTTTCTTTTTTCTTTTTTTGTGACAGGGTTTCTCTGTGGTAACTTTAGCTGTCCTGGAACTCACTCTGTAGACCAGGCTGGCCTCAAATACAGAGATCTGCCTGCTTCTGCCTCCCAATTAAAGGTGTGCGCTACCACTGCCTGGCCCAATGCTTTCTTTTTTAAGATATATCATATCATTATGAAGCCTAGTTAGAATACGGACACTATCTGTGGCCTTAGGAAGAGCGAACCAAGTTATACCAATGATGTCACACAACCTAATCCAGCTCAATCAATGTAATTTTTCTAGTATAATATTTCTTCCCTCCCTCTTCTTCTTTAAATTTTTTAAATTTTATTTTATGTATATGAATGTTTGCCTGGATGCATGCACTTCGTGTGTCCCTGGCACCCACGGAGGGCAGAAAAGAGCATCAGATTCTCTGGTACTGGAATTACAGATGGTTCTAAGCTGCCTCTTGGTGCTGGGAATTGAACCTGGGTCCTCTGCAGGGGCAGCCAGGGCTCTTAACCATGAGCCTTCTCTCCAGTCCCTGTAACTGGGTAACTTCAAGAACAACCACCCTGTGCAGCAACAGAGTTTAAGTTAACTTCCTCAAACTCTTTCCCCTTTTTCGCCGTCCCCTTCCCTTCTCATGCCTCTCTCTTCTCCCTTTCTTGTTTTGATTCTTCAAAAACAAGTTCTCATACCATAGCCCAGACTGGCCTGGAACTCACTGTATAGGCCAGGATGTTTTGAATGCACAATGTTCCTGCCTCAGCTTTCCAAGTGCTAGGATTACAGCATGACCATGCATAGCCCATTTGAGATCTTGACCCTGACTTCTATATTTGAACTATGAGCTGTGCTGTTGTATTTGTTTCTTGAGATGTAGTGTCACTTCTGCCTCTCAGACTAGCCTGGAACTCTGGAATGCATTAGCTAGTCTAGGCTGGCCTTCAACTCACAGCAATTCTGCCTAAGCCCAGGCTATCCTAGAACTCACTCTGTGGACCAGGCTGGCCTCGAATTCAGAGATCCATCTGCCATTGCCTCCTGAGTGCTGGGATTAAAGGACTGTGCTACCACTGCCTGGCCTGCCTAAGTCTTTTAAGCGTTGGAAGTGTGAGGCCATTGTCTATTCTAATTTCATAATTTTTTTAGACAGGACTCAGAATGTAGCCCTGGCCGGCCTTGAACTCAGAGATCCTCCTGTCTCTGCTTGCTAAGAGCTAGATTCAGGATGTGCCCTAGCACCCCTTTATGAGTGTTTTGTCTGCAAGTATTTAAGAGCACCATGTGCGTGCAGTGCCCTAGGAGGCCAGAAGAGGGTGATAACCCCCCCCCCCCCCCGAACTGGAATTACAGAGAGTTGTGAGCTACATTAGAGAAAAAGCATTTGTTTTACTTCCATTTTTCATCATGATTACTAAGAGAGATCACTCCAGTACCACCTGCAGAAAAGAAAGTAGATGTTTTGCCTATTGTCTTGTAATACTTGAGGGACAATGACATCCATAGTCTTGAAAACTTTGTTTTCAAGACTTGTATATATTGCTGTTTTACCCGGCGTTTAAACTGTTTTTCAAAATAAATGCAAATTACCTACTGTGAGTCAGGCTCTGACAGATACTCTGCAGGTTAACTGAGGCTGTGATCCAGCCAGGAGCACACCAGGCTCTGCCAATCCATCCACAAACCTTCAGGGCAGTGGTTCTCATCCTGTGGGATGTGACCCTTTTGGGGTGTCGAATGACCTTTTTAAGGGGGGTCATCTAAGACCATCTGCATTTCAGATATTTTTCATTACAATTCCTAACAGTAGCAAAATTACAGTTATGAAGAAGCAATGGAAATAATACTGTGGCCAGGGATCACCACAACCTGAGGACTGTATTAAAGGGTCGCAGCGTGAGGAAGGTTGGGAACCACCGCTGTGGAGTCTCCAACAACCCTTAAACAATGACTATTGAAATTTTAGTCTTCTTAGAATGCCTGTTAATTACTTCCCTTTTCTATAAAAAAGACAGATTGCACCTGGGTTCTTCTTGGCTTCCTAAAAAAAAAAAGTAACTCCTACCAAGATTGGTGATACAGCCTGTAATTCCAGCACTTGAGAGGCTGAGGCAGGATTGTCTTGAGTTCAAGGCCAACCAACCTGGGCTACCAAGTGAGATCTGTCTCGATACAAACAAACAAGTCCAGAACAAAACAACAAAGTAGCTCTTTCAGGGGAAAAAGCAATTGCTTTATGTTCTCCATTTTTCTGATTCCTCCCTAAGGGAGACCACTCCAGCACCGCCTGTGGAACAGGAAGCAGGAAGGGGCCCCGGCTGTGGGTGGAGGGGAGCATCACTCCAGTGAAAATGTGGTGCTAAGGACTCCTGCTCTTTTGTCGGGAGCATGAAGGAGGAACCACGATTTCCGCCAAGATAATTTAGACCTTAAACTATTTGTTACCTGGCCAAGATCTTTCAACACTGCCCAGGCTCTGGCCATATGAAACCACCTCTAAATCAAGGCGCTGAGATTTCTTGGTAAAGTGAACTCGGACTCTGTCTGTACTACCTAACAGTAGAGGCTTAAATTTCTTCACTTGTAAGTCAGAAATAATATCACCACTACACAGGGAGGTCACAAGTTCTATAAAAAATGGCACCCTCGGTCCCTCAAACCTTTCTCCTTTCCCTCAGGGTTTTCCCAGCTTCACCAGAAATGAGAAATCCTCTGCCCCAGTCTCCGGCTCTTACTCAGAGCATCCAGATGTCGGACCCCACCCCAGGGCCTCGGTCACTTACAGCGGGGTATTCACTCTTCACCGGCAGTTTATTCAGGTAGCTGTACACCTTGTCCTTCTGGATGGGGCAGTGGATCCCACTCTTACAGCCGTCAGGCTCAGGAATAGGGAATAAGATCGGGATACCTGCCAGGATGCCGTAGACTGCGGCCGTGCTATTCTCAGACTGGGTGTCTAGGAAGACGGAGAATCACAGGGTGAAGACTAGTGCACTTGCAAATCCTAAGGCAGGTCATTAAATATTCTCATAGAAAGGCTACACCAGAAGATCGGAAAGCCTCTTGATTCTGGCGCCTCCACCTTCAGGAGTCGCGCTTAGCGCCCAGCCCTGGTGCACAAGACGGAAGGAGCTGGTTTCTTTCCTTGCTCTCTCCACCAAGGGAATCAGACTACCTGGACAAATAACCTTATCTACCAGGACCACTGGCTTCTGTCAGAGTGTACAGTGCGTTTTAAATATGGTCTAGCACAGCAGTGACAGGTCATCCTTTAGATACTGAGTGAGATTATAAAAGATGTTCATTTCTTGGCGCCCTCTGGCCTCCACAGCGCAAGATTAGCGGGAGAGATATAAGTATTCTGAGACGGGGCAACCAGTTATTACAATTCTCAGGCAGGCGTGAAGATATTCTAAATAGCCCTACTGTGCTCCTCCCTCTGACTATGAGACCACGGAAACAATGCGCCCCAAGGAACTGGAACTCCCCCTGGAATTCCGTGCTGGAGGGAGGGAAAAGCTGAAGCCCTGGTGTCAGCAAAAGAAGGAACTTGCCATGCAGGAAGGTCACGGGATTCTGACAACCTGAAGACAGGCCAGGAGCTGAGCTAATGACACATCAACACCTTGAGTAGGAATGCATGCCTCTTGCCTTCTATTTAAACCCAAGCCCTGTCAGTAACCTAGAAGAGCTTACTAAGCCTCTTTATTTGTTCCTCTTCCCCATGTTCCCATTCTCTGCTTTTTACTATTCCCTCTTTAATTGACATATTGAGGATGAGGCTGAGCCTCTCCCGTTAGGGTTGCCAGGACCCAGACTTGTACCCTAAAATCCCCAGTGACATTATGCATTGTTAGGGCATTTTGGAGATCCAGGGTATTGGCTGTGTTTCATTCTTTCTTTTAGTTCTTAAATTAAAATAAAACACACACACACACACACACACACACACACACACACACACACCTAAATTACATTCAGTCAGTGGGAGAGGGGTGTGAACATGTCAGCATATATGTAGAAGTCAGAGGACAACTTTCAGGAGTCAGCTCTCTCCTCCCACCACGTGGAATCTGGGGTTCCACTTCAGATTGTCAGGCTCGGCAATAGGCGCTTTTACCTGCTAAAGTCACCTCGTGAGTTCTTAATTTTATTTCTTAAAGACACATTTATTCAGCATCATGATATTACGTCTCACAGCCAACAACACAGCTGAAGAAAGGTCTACATCAAAACCTTTCACTGGGGGAGAGGGTGCTGGCGAGTGAACCTGGCAGTTAAGCACATTTCCCGATCTTCTGGAGGACGCAGGTTTGGGTCCCAGTGGCTCACAGCCATTCATAACTCCAATCCAGCACCCTCTCCTGATCTCTGTGTGCAGCAGACAATGCACTTGGCGTGTAAACATACTCGCTGGCAAAAATGGTATAGAATAAATCTAAAAATAAAAACTAAAAAAAAAAAAACAACCCAGAAAACCAAAGACAGAACTTTATAAAACAGAGAAAACAAAACCCTTTGCTGGAACATTTTATACTTCCCATGGAACAGAAACTAAAACAACCTGTTACACAAATAGCCACAAACACATAAGAAGTGTCTAAACCGTGTCTTCTATGTAGCGAGCCTCGGCTCCCACTGTGCTGTGCTAAGTTCATAACCGCCTGCTAAGCTGTTTCCTGGCAGTGACTAGAACCTCTGCCACAGATAGCTACTGCTGCTGCCAGACGCAGCATCATCTTGTTTAGCTAAGTCCTAGCCTTTAGCACCACAGGGGCCCGAGCTTCTGCGGCCAACGCCTCCTCCTGTTACAGGACCAACATTTGAAGATGGACTGCTGTAACTGTCAAAATCACCGAAGCGCCCAACACCTCCAGAATGGCTTCCATCATGATCAAACCCATCTTAGCTAATCCCACTATCGCTATACCCACCACTACCACCACTGGAACCACCACAACCACCGAAGTTTCCACCACAACCGCCACATTAGTGTCCTGACCACTCCCACTTCCCTGGCCAGGTGGAGCACTAGCCATTTCTTGCTCCCACAGGATTTTTCTTACTTCGTAACTGTGGCTATTCATGTGTGGTATTTCTGAATGAGTCTTACCCTCGGGATCATGGTGTCAAAGGTTGACAAAATTAAAGCCTCTCTTTTTCTCACTGCCTGTCAAACACTTAGATCTCAGAGGCCATGTTCTTCAGTGTCCTCTTCGATACCGACAGAGATCTCTTTCGAGGTAAGTGGGACCCTGCTCTTTGGAGATCTTCTTGCCACAGCTCTTTGGTTCCACAACTCTTCCAGACACCTCGTGTGGCCTTGCAGCCGCGGCTGTCCCCGCCTCCCCCACAACGGTGGATAAATACAAAGACTTTAGAGTGTTTAGTGTTCACAGTGGGTGAGTGCTCTCTCTTGCTCAAAATGGCTCCTCAGACTCACATCAAGTTGTTCTGAAACTCAGCACTAGAAAATGGAGCTCCTGCAGCTGTTTGGGGTCCTTTCTTTCCCCCCTTTCCTTTTTTTGTTTCGTTTTGTTTTTTGAGGGTTTTCTCTACACAGCCCTGGCTGTCCTGGAACTCATTATGTAGACCAGGCCGGCCTCAAATTCACAGAAATCACCTTCTCTTTGCCTCCTGAGAGATGGGATTAAAAATGTACCCCACTATGGCCAGCTAGGAGAGACGGTCTCTTACTGGCCCAGAACTTATTCATTTGGCCAGGTTGGCCGGCCAGTGACCTGCAGGGAATCTGCTTGCTTCCTCCTCCTCAGTGCAGGGGTTACAAGCCCATTGCCGGGAACACCACTCTTGGCATTTTCCTGGATTCTGTAAACCAACCTGAGGTCCTCATGTTTGCATAGCAAGTACTTTACTGAGCTATCACCCCAGCCCTCAGGTTATAAAATGTTTTTTAAGCCAGGCACTGTGGCTCATGCGTTTAATCCCAGCTCCTGGGAGTCAGTGACAGCTGGATCTTGTTAGTTCAAGGCAGCCTGGTCTATATAGTGAGTTCTAGGCTAAGTAAGGCCAAGGCCACACAGTGAGACCATGTCTTTAATTTTTGTTATTTTTGTTTTTTTTGAGACAGGGTTTCTCTACGTAGCCCTGGCTGTCCTGGAACTCACTCTGTTGACCAGGCTGGCCTCGAACTCAGAGATCCGCCTGCCTCTGCCTCCCAACTGCTGGGATTAAAGGCGTGTGCCACCACAGCAAGGCTTTTTTTTTTTTTTTTTCCTTCTCCCCTTTGGTAGAAAAATGCTTGTTTTAAACAGGGAGAATCTTCCTATTTAGTCCAGGCCAGCTTTGGATTCCCCTTGCTTCCTCCCCCAGAGCAGCACCTCTCAACGTAGAGGTCGCAACCCCTATGGAGGAGCCGAACAACGCTTCACCGGAGCGGCTTAGGACCGTCTGCATATCACATATTTACATTACGTACAACGGTAGCAAGATTACAGTCATGAAGTGGCAATGAAAGAAAATTTTATGGTTAGGAGTCACCAGAACTGTATTAAAGGGTTGTAGTATAAAGCCAAGGCTGGACTTGACCAAACTTTAGTAAGGCTTGAGAATGCACAAGTAGGCCTGAACTTTGCCTGAACTTTTCCAGAAACCTTGGCACCCAGATAAGGAAAAGTTCTAGTAATATTCACGTATGACTAAGTTTCAGCTCGTTACTCCCTAGCTACAGAACAATACACCTGGAATATACCAATCTATGTCACTGCACCCAACCAATCAGCTTAAAGGTTATGTGGTTGCTAAGAAAGAGTATATAAGCAAGTCTGAAACTCCCCTCGGGGTGGCCTCCTGCCCTCTGCGTAGAGACTCTGTGGAGGCCCATCCCGCCTTGTAGGAAGGATGCATCGATACAATAAACCTCATGCTCTTACAGCGATTCGTGCCTCAGTGTCTCTCTCGGGGTCTCACCTGATAACGAAGACCCAGAGTGGGCTCCTTGTAGTCTCTCTGTGGCTTCTCAGTAGCATGAGGAAGATTGAGAACCATTGCTCTAGTGTTGTGATTATAGCCATTAATATTACGCACGGCTGTTTCATTCTTTCTGACTAGGTTGGGCGTGGCTTTCACTTAGAATGCCTTGTGTGTGTGTGTGTTCACAGGTACACATGTAAGAAGCCCGAGGAGACACCCCAAGTTCTGCCCTATCACTCTCTGATTTTCAAAGGAGTCTCTCACTGTGCTGGCTGGTCTTACGTCAACTTGACACACAAACTAGTTATCTGAAAGGAGGGAAACTCAATTGAGAAATGCGGCCATAAGATACAGCTGTAGGGCATTTTCTTGATTAGTGATTGATGGGGGAGGGCCCAGCCCAGCCCATTGTAGGTGATGCCATCCCTGGGCTGGTGGTCCTGGGTTCTATTAGGAAGCAGGCTGAGCAAGCCACGGGAAGCAAGCCAGTAAGCAGCACTCCTCCACGGCCTCTGCACTGGTGCCTGTCCTGTCTGAGTTCCTGTCCTGACTTCCTCTGTTGATGAACAGTCATATGAAAGTTTAAGCTGAATAAACCCTTTCCTACAGAACTTACTTTTTGGTCATGGTGTTTAGTTGCAGCAATATAAACCCTAACTAATACACCCACTAAATAAACCTGGAGCTAGGCTGGTGGGTGGCTGGCAAACCCCTGTAGAGTGAAGCTTTGCCAGGAAAAAGCCCTGTGTTGTTGTATGCTGCTTGGACTTCTGGGAACAGCTTGAAGGGGATAAAAGGGGCGGTTGAAGGCAGTTTGACAGTTACAGGCGTTACAAGCTAAGAATTAGAGCTAAGAGTTGCTGCAGGATATGGAAAGAGAGAGCACAAAAGCAGATGATAGAGAAGCAGGCAGAAATAAGGATGGATAAAATGAACTAACTGGGGTTTTAGAAAAGTTTCAATTTAGATCTTTCAGTAACTGCCATGCTAGAAGCTGAACCAGAATGGGACAGAGTTAGTTCAGTTCCCCAGACAGGCAGATTAAGACAGCAAAAAAAGGCTGTAAAGGTTTCTCTTTCCTTCCTATCCTTTCATTTCCTCCCTAACCCTTTTAAATGTTACAAGTTAGAAATCTAGCAGGCAAGAACAGAGGGGCGGAGTCAAGTAGCCAGCGAGAGAAAAACTGTTACATTTTAGATACATTTTAAATACGTTCTGAGCCCAGATCCAAACCGCAAGACAGCCAAACCCACACCCTCTACTGTTTTTTTAAAAAATACCCTTGACATTTTGAAAGGCATCTACAAAACTGTATCTTCAAAACCAAGTATTACTTTTATTTTAAATTACAGACCCCCTCAATCTTCCAGCCTCTGCCACTCAGCACTGGACTTCCAGGCATGTGTGTGACCACACCCAGCTTTTTATGTGAGTGCTACGATCTGAACTCAGGTCTTTAAGTTTATGCAGCAAGTGCTCTTACGCACTGAGCCATCTCCCAGCCTCTAGATTTTTTTTCCTAACCAAACAACCACACAGAGGGGACAGGGTGCATCAGGAAAGGCTAATTCTTAGAAGTGAACAGCAATGAGAAATTTGAGTTCTAGACAGTTCGTGGAAGAGAAAATAAAGGAAGGATTCAAGGCAGTTGCCCTCTCCTGAAAAAAAGCATCTTACACTTACTTAGATTCTGTACAGTTTTTTAAAATTTTATTTTTATGTCAACATGTATGCACACATATGTGTGGGTGCCTGTGCAAGCCAAAGGAGGGCACTGGATCCCCTGAAGCTGGAGTTACAGGTGGCTGTGAGTCACCACGTGGGTGCTGGGAATCCAACTTAGGTCCTCTTCATGAGCAGCAAGCGCTCTTAACCGTGACCCATCTCTCTCTGGCGCACCCCCTCTGCCTTTAGAGAGTGTGTGTGTGTGTGTGTCCTGAGTCTGACACGATGCTCAAGTGGAGATCAGAGAACGATTTGCCGAAGTCAGTTCTCTCCTTTGACATGGAGGGTCTAGGGATGGAACTCAGGCCATCCAGCTTGGCGACGAGTGCCTTCACCCACACCGCCATTTCACCCACACCCTTTCTCTTTTGAGATAAGCTCTCTCCAGCCTTGGCTAGCCTGGATTTCCCTGTAACAGAATTTCCTATGCTCTTTGTCCTGGTTCTCCTCCCCAGCTTGGGTTGAATGAATATGATGCAGGAGTCCTGAAGTTTGTAGAATTAAGAGTTTGTACAAACACTGCCATTCTATTGTTAACACAGAACTAGCTTTAGCGCTGATAGTCTTCTAAGAGTCTGCTGTGCATTATGGGCCATGACAAAGAGCCAAGCAGCTTTCTCTAACCTGTGGCCACAGTTGAACCACACTGCTTCTTTAAAAGGGGTCTGGCAGTCACTGGTGAGACACACCGGAGCCTGTGGGGAGCCGGGGAGCCTTGAGGGAATGTGTGAAGAGTGGATGAAGTCCTGAGTGAATGTCTGCTGTGTACGGATGCAGCCATGTCAAGGACCCAATGTCTCAGACCCACAGGAAATGCAAAGCCTTCCTCTGGCTGGAGTGGGAATGTTGGCAGTATGTGCAAAAACTAGCATTTGCAGCTTCCTCCTCTCAGATGCTTACAGCTTGAGGCTACTCCCCTACAGAGGTCTCCTACACAGACTAGCTAACCCCTCCCCCATGCTGACGACTAGCTAACCCCTCCCCCGTGCTGGACGCAATCAACTCTCGAAGGCAGGCCGCTCCACTAGAACTTGAGCAGTTCTAAACAGTGTGTCTGTTCTTTCTTCAACTCCTCGGCTGGGTTTCCAGAACTGGGCTGCACTGGACACAGCAGGATGGCGAGAAGGGTGTCTGAGGGTGCAGCTGTGGCCCTGGGGGTTCCCGCCGTGAGATATCGCACCTACCCTGGCGTCAGAGAGAGGCTTCCACAGCTCTGACTCACAGCTAAGCCTGCACATTTCCTAGATTTTGCATCATCTTTTTTTTACGTTGTGAAACTACTACAGGAAAGTGGAAAGAAATTAGTTTTTTTCCCCCTCCCTACTTCTAGCTGGGACTGTAAACTAAATATGTGTCCTTTTATCAATCTAGTCCTCCAGGTTTCTTCAGAATGTGACAAGCGACGGTCAGTTACGAACCCAGGGTCTGTCCGGCCCAGCGACATAGGGAACTCTAGCTTTGTGCGAGTCAGAAAGGAGGCTGAGAAATCCGACAGCCAAGCCACGGCCCCCTCCATTCTGTGCTCATCCCAATACCTGACATTTATATTACGGTTCAGCATGAGCTGGAGGTAAGAGTCACATTTACTCACTGCTAGTGAAGGTGACGTTGACACTGTAGGACTGGCCTTTGAGGAGCTCGCAGGGCTGGGTGGTGCATGGGCTCACGTTCACCTCCTTTATGACTCCAACTTTAGAGCCTGCAAAAGAAGAATGTGTTTCAACAGGAGGAAAAAATACATCACGGAGGCTGCCCAGTGCCTTGTGGGAAGGAACGCTCCTCTCTCACGGTGTTTCTCTTCTGACTGCTTTCCTGAGATGAACTCTGTAAGACAGTATACAATGAAAAGTGAGAATCTGGGGCTGGGGAGATGGCTCAATGGGTAAAGCACTTTGCTGCACAAGTGTGAAGACCTGAGTTCGAATCCCCAGGACCTACGTAAAGCTGTATGTGGCGGTGTGCATTTGTAATTCCAGTGTTCTTACAGTGAGATGGGAGGGAGAGACAGGAGAATTCTGCAAGCTTACCAGTCAGCGAGCCTGCAGGACGCAGTCAGCATAGTGGAAAGAGACCTATTTCAAACAAAGGCAGAAGGCAAGGACCCACACTTGAGATTGTCCTGTGATCTCTACACGTGCACACCTACACGTACATCATACAGGCACATATCACACACAATAACACATAAAAGGTGAGAATCTGTGAAAATCAATCCTATAAACTGAATAAAAAGCTAGCTGATTTATTGGCAAAGAGAGTACTTACTAGTATCTGACAAATTAAGAAATACTGAAAGTTCATGTCCATACAAAACTACATTGAAAGGATTGTTTTAAAAATTAAAAAACAGTTCTTTCTCTTCTGGTCGTAGGCACTTCAGGAGCTGTGGGTTACTGGGCAGACAAGGCCAAGACCAAGAGCTGCACCATACATAACCAACCCCGAAAATGGCACAGAAATGGCACCAAGAAACCCAGGTTGCAAAGATGTGAATCTCTTAAGGGGGTGGACCCCAAGTTCCTGAGGAACATGCACTTTGCCAAGAAGCACAAGAAAGGCCCTCAAAAAGATGTAGGCGAACAGTTCGCAGGCAATGAGAGCACATTTGGAAACCACTGTGGTTAAGCCCACAATGCCAAGGGCCCAGCTGCAAACTCAACTGCCAGGCTTTTATTGCTCACTAAGAAAGCAGATTCGAAACTGCATGGCCAAGGGTTGCAGGCTCTCCCAATCAAAGCCCAAGGCTCAAACCAAGGCAGAGGCCACAGCTCTATCTCAGGCCCAGGGCTTCCGCCCTAGCTCAGGCTCCCAAAGGTGTCTGGGCCCCTGTGAAGGCCCCTTAGAAAAACCTGCCGATGTGAAGACAGATGGGCTAGTGCGACACACCTACCCACCCCAAACCATTTGCAGATGGCCAGCGCACTGTGCTGTTTTTACAAATAAACCTGAGGCAAGATCTGTTTAAAACAAAAAAATAAAAACCTAAATGCTCCTAGATTGTCTTGCTTTTTTTTTTTCTTTCTTTCCTCTATTGCTCTTTTTTGAGGGGAAGTCTGGGGGTTGAACTCAGGGAGCTTCATATCTTTTCTTGAAATTTTTTGAAAATTCATTTAGTGAGCTGGGTGGTGGTGGTGATGCACACCTTCGATCCCAGCACTTGGGAGGCAGAGGCACATGGATTTCTGTGAGTTCAAGGCCAGCCTGGTCTACAGACTGAGTTTCAGGACAGCCAGAGTTACAACAGAGAAACCCTGTCTCGGAAAAACAAGCAAAAAAGTTAATTTAGTGTATATGTAACTGGACACACGTGTGCACGCGGATGTGCCACGGTGCACGTGTGGAGGTCAGAGGACAATCCATAGGACTTGGTTCTCTTTTTCTACCATGCAGGTCCTGAGGATCAACCTTAGATCTTTAGTCTATGGTGCTACCCACCTTTGCAGATGGCCAGTGCCCTGTGCTGTTCATGCTGTTTTTACAAACAAGCGTCAGTTAAGATCTGTTAAAAAACAAACAAAAAACTCTTAACTGCTCCTAGATTCTTGTCTTGCTTTTGCTCCCTCACTCCTCTTTTTTGAGGGGGGATACTGAGGGTTGAACTCAGGAATCCTCAGCAGCAAGCACCTTTATCAGCTGAGCACCTTATAGGCCTGTCTTGCATTCTTTCTCCTTTGTTTGTTTGATCCGCCTGCCTCCGCCTCCTGAGTGCTAGCGCTGGGATTAAAGGCCTGCACCACCACCACCCAGCTTCACTTTTTTTTTTTTTTTTTTTTTGAGACAGGGTTTCTCTATGTAGCTGTGGCTGCTCAGGATCTCATCCTGTAGACCTGCGGGCTTGGAACTCAGGAGTGCTGGGATTAAAGGCATATGCCGCCATACTTGGCTATAATGTAATTAAAAACAAACAAACAAACATTTATTTGGTGTCTCTGTGTGCTGGAGCATGCCACAGCATACACTCGGAGAGCAGAGGACAACCTCAGGAGTCAGTTCTCTCCTTCAAACACAAGGCCCAGGGGATTAAATTCAGATCATCTGACTTGGAGGCAGGTGCTTTGAGCTGGTGAGCTAAAGGCTCTACCTGTATATCCTTAGTAATTCTCAGTGATGGCTATCTTCTGTCCAGACTTTATCCCTCTCCCCACAATCCTGAAGACCTTGTGCCTAGTATTGTTTTTTTGTGGTTCCTTCTTTGCCCTTGATGGTTCCCTAAAGAAAGAGGGAAAAAAGAAAGAAAGAAGCAGTTCTAATAGTGGTCTGGTTTAGTTAACCAAACTTAGCTTTTTACATTAGTGGTACCTAAAACCCACTGACTTACTAGCGAATGGGTTACAGGATTTAAGAGGAAGCATCATCTTAACCGTCAAGAGAGGAAACAGTTCCCTCTAAAGTGGGAGGACCCTTAAAGCTGGGAAGTTCTCCACAGTACTTCTGCCTTCTTGCTAGCTGTGTTCTCTGAGGCGGAACCTAAGAGGCTCACTGATGTGTCATGAAGTGTTCTGGCTCTAAGGTAACACACAGGATCTCGAATCTTGACCAAGTCATTAAGCTTTTTCCCAGAACCAAACAGATGAAGAGGAAGACGGAAGTCAAGCTCTTTATAGTTCCAGAAAAACCACTCAGGGCCCCAGGCTGGGGTGGGCGGGTACTACACGTCAATCGGTACTTGTAGCGTTCCGGTAGCCGAGGCCGGATGAGCAGTTTGAGGCCAGCATTGTTCCAAAACAGACAGGTACTCAGTCAAGATGGAAGCAATTCCAGCCACATTAGCTGATAACAGAAGAGAAGAGATTTTAAAGAGATGCCATGCTATCGGACCACTGAAACAATGGACCCCAATGGCTTGGGGAGAAGGGAAGAAGACTTGGCGACAAGCCAGAGGGACCTGCTTAACAAGAAGACTTCACACAGTTCTGACAACGTATTAGACCACCTTGTAGGAAAGACTCCTGTCCTTTATTTAAGTATGAACCGCTTACCAATACCCCCGCAGAGACCTTGTGACAAGAACTTTAGATTCGGACTCCATCTTAATTGGCTTAAGTTTAAGTTTCCCCTACCAAGGTAACAGGGCCCACTACCAAGAAAATGGGCCCACTACCTAGGAGACAAAGTTTAAGTTTCTGCTAAGCAAGGGAACAGGAAACATAACCTGTTCTTTACCCCTCACCTGCCAAGGAAACAAGGACCATAACATATTCCTGGACCCTCACTAGCCAATAGAAACAAAGGCCAGTTGCCAATATATTGTTCTGCCCACCATGCTTGGCTAATCTGGAAATCACCTGTTTTGCTGTTTTTTTCCTTTATAAACTATATTAAATTCACCCTCAACAGCCTCAACACCCCATCCGTTATGGGTATGTGATTGCTCCTGATGTATACGAGACTCCTGGCATACCAGTATGTGACTCTTTTTTCTTTCCTTTTCTTTCACTAAATAAATCTTGCTTTAAAATGTATTCAGTGTGTGGGAGTTACTGTCCAGTCACGCACCCCAACACCCCAAATTGACTAGTGGCTCCTTTGTATGTTTTTCTTTCCAATATGGCCATACTGAATAAATCTCCTTTTGTGGCCTTTTAATATTATTTAATCTTTAAAAAACAAAATATGTTTGTCAGGCAGTGGTGGCACACGCCTTTAATCTCAGCCTTTAACCTACAGGGGGCAGAGGCAGGTGGATCTGCCTTTGAGGCCAGCCTGGTCTAAAGGGTAAGTTCCAGGACAGCCAAGGCTACACAGAGAAACTCTGCCTTGGAATGAATCAGTCAAGCAAGCAAGCAAGGAAGTAAGCATGCTTTTGTTTTGTTTTGTTTTGTGAGACACAGTTTCTCTGTTGTAACTCTGGTTACTCTCGAACTCACTCTGTAGACCAGGCTGGCCTCAAACTCACAGAGATCCACGCACCTGTCTCTGCCTCCCAAGTACTGGGATCAAAGGTGTGTGTCACCACCACCCGACTGCAAGCAAACTTTTAAGGTTTATTTTATTTTATGTGTAGGATGTGTTGCCTACAAATAAGTATACACATCATATGGTGCCCAAGGGAGTCAGAAGAGGGCACTGACCTCCTGGAACTAATTACAGACAGTTGTGAGCCCCATGTGGGTGCTGGAACCAAACCTAAATCCTCTGAAGAGCAACAAGTGCTCTCTAAATCACTGAGCCATGTCTTTGGTCCCTGCTACTTGTCTCTTTAACTAGAATCTGAGATGTGTGGCCAAGCCTACCTTGTAGGGGCAGCCAGAGCCCAGACTTCTACCCTACCCATTCTTGTAACAGTGCCAGTTACCAGTGCCAGGCACCTGACTCTTGGTTTCTTTTCTTCTCTGGTACTTAACTACGCTAAGACCTATACAGTTGCTGGGAATAACATGCTTGTAAATACTACTTATGTTTAAGAAGTAATAGTCAGAAGAAAGGTAATGCAAAGCCCCTGACACTGGACAGCAGAATGGGAGAGAACGATCAAACAGCCTGGCAACAGCGCCCGTGACAGGGTAGGTTAGTGATACTTTTCAGCTACTATAACTGAGGGGGCAGACTCAGGCCTTTCACCTGGGTTCGCAGTATCTCCAGCTCGACTTCTTACAGCGTAGCCTCAAGGCAACATCTGGGGCTGCCTTCAGGGGAGTGAGCCTTACGTTCCTACGGGGTTAGATGCTTATCTGGGACATGGTGGTGCTGCGGAGGTTGGTGATTATGATTACCACCATTTCTGGATTTGGTCCATGAATTAAAACAGCTGCACCTGGGTGGATAAGCAAGGCCTCCTCTGGCACCAAAGCTAAGCCTCTCACCTTAAATATACTTCATGGACAGAAATAATGTTTGTAGCCAGGTAGTATGGACTCTTACTGTCTTTAGAGTAGCATGAAGAGAGTAGGCAAATTACAAGTTGAGACTACATTGCCTGCTATGTAGTGTTCAGGTTAGTTCACAACTGTTCATCTAGAACATGAAATGACAATGTGAAGGCACTTCCGGTTGGAAGGGTCTCTTTAAACTCCTTCTGTCATCACCTTGATTGATTAGTTCGTCTCTAGAGGCCTGGACACAATTTGGTCCCTATCTCCCAGCTTGCTCTCATACTCCATAGACTCTTGGCACAATCTACAGTGTGAGAAACACTCTCTCACACCATCTCATGATTGTTGGACAGCAAAATTGGTGCTTATGTTAAGGTTTCAGTGTCCAACTCTACCTGCTTCTTCAAAGCTGGGTCACATGATCTCACAGGACCATAAAAGGGTACTTAACAAGGTAAGTACCTGTACTTGTACCTGTACAAAAGAGTACTTTTTTTTGGCCCCTGATAAGGGGTTCCCTGACTTCAAATGTCAACAGAACAAACTCCTCAGTTCCCACTGCAAATACTGCATAAGTAGTTTATTTGGTTCCATTTCTCAGTTGGGAAATCCCACCCCAGGAGAAGGTGGACATAGAATGGAAGGCAAAATCTTTTCATCTGGGTGCTGAAGATTTTATATCGTATTTCCTAATTCAAAAGTAAATTCAAAATCTGTCATGGGAACCCCCTTTTCCTTTAAGTTCTCTATAGGCCCAAGAGATAGCTCAACAAGTAAAGGTACTTATTACCAAGGCTGCTGATAACCTGAGTCCAATTCCTGGAACCGACACAGAAGAAGGGAAGAACCTTCCCTTCCCGAAAGTTGTCCTCCATACGCATGCTTCATGCTGTGTGGGGCCCTCTGACATACATACATATAGGCAAACAAATAAATAAAACAAGTTCTTCCCAGAAGGGGTGTGTGTGTGTGTGTGTGTGTGTGTGTGTGTGTGTGTGTGTGTGTGTGTGTATATATATACACACACATACATATATACATACATACATACATATACACAGAATCAACACACTGCCTTCATCCAAATGCTGGTCCTACCTCTAACAAGGGGAGTTAGAGGAGAATATCTCTGTGGATAAAGTGCTTGCTTTGCAAGCAGGAATACCTGAGTTCAATTCCCAGAACCCACATAAAGAAGCCACTCATGGTGGCATACACATACATTCCTGACCCTGGAGAGATGGAGACAGGAGGACCAGAGGCTCCCTGGGCAGCCAGTCTAAACTAATTGGTGAGCCTCAGGTGGTGAGAAACCACATCTCAGAGGTGGATGGTGTTCTTTTCGGGTGACATCTGAGGGGCTGTGTGTGCTTGGGCACACATGAACACACACATTAAAAATAAAATAAAAATTCAAGAATTTAACAGTGGGGAAAGCAGTGCTTTAAAGAAGCAGCCACTTTTAGCTAGTCTTCTAGCTAGTTGCTTTAGCCTCTAACAGGAGTTTTGATAACATATTAGAAACAGTATAAATTCCCTCACTGAATTTTTCAGTGTTTATCAGGTAGTTACTATTATCTGGATACTGGCTACAAAGAATATTTAACCCACTCAGCTATGTGACTTTAGGAAGGCTTACTTAATCTACCCCCAATCCCCCCTACACCCTCCCTTCTCATTAGGGTTATCTGTGAGTGTGTGTGTGTGTGTCTGCCTGTGAGAGAGGTGCCTGAGGAGGCCAGAGGCACTGGAGATGGAGGTACAGGCAGTTGTGAGCCAGCTGATGTGGTGCTGGGAATTGAACTCTAGTATTCTGGAATAGAAGGCACTCTTAACCACTGAGCATCTCTCCAACCCTACCTAATAAACTCTTTAATTCAATGATTCACTATGATTTCTGTGTTTCCCTCCTGCTCACATATTTTACAAAATCAGTTTGTGTCTTTCACCTATCACTGAGCCACTGAGCTTCCCTCCCCCCCACTCCCACCCCCAACTGCTTCAGTTTTACTCCAGCAATTAATCGTACAGGCTTGGCTGGATGAACTCAGAATTTCTACCTTCTGTTTTGTTTCCAGCAGAGTCCAGGGACAGCGTCGGATGAGAGTTAGGTGTCACAAGATTCACTAGAAATACGAGTTTTATAGGCGACACGGATCAAGAATCACAAAAGTCGTTAGTCCAAAGGAAACTCTACTTTGTAAAAGACTAAATTTTGAGGAGGAGAACTGGCTTTTGTCGTCAGCTAGAGAAGGGGAAAAATAGTAAGGGGAGGGTGGGCTGTGGTAAGGGTGTAAGGGTGGGGCAGGACTGACACCGATTTGGAAGGTCAAACTGGGCTACATAGCTCAGGCTAGCCTTGAATTCGCAATCCTCCTGACTCCACCCCATCGAGTGCTGCAACTACATGCCCGCTTGATGTCCATTCGACAAACTTAAGAAAACTTCAGCACAAGGTTCGCCTTGCGAGTCGTAGAGATTACTCCAAAACACGTTGCAAAAAGAGACAAGGTTGTGCGGAGGGTTAAATTTCATCAAGGCTGGTACCTTCGGACCTAACCCAGCCCGTGCCACCCGGGGTCCACGGCAGAGCTTCCTTCCAGGAACCCGCCCAATCCAGCCCCTGGGAACCCTCGAATCGGCTCAGGGCTCACCGCAGTCCTTGAATTTCAGGGGCTCGGCCCGGGTGGCGGCGAAGAGCGCCAGCAGCAAGATCGTGGCGGCCAAGGAACGCATTGTGCATAAATAAGGCTCTGCAATCTAGGAAGGAAAAAGCGGCCGCGGCAGTCACAAGATAAACTTGTCCGGGCGGACCGGAGGAGGAGCAGGGTCAGGCCACATGTGACCAGCACCCAGCGAAGGCCCGCCCACGCCCCGCCCCGAGCCCGGGCGCCAGGCCCACAGCTTGACCTTTATCTCCGCCCATCTTCCAATTGTCCTGCGCTATTAGTACCGCCCCGCTTCGGCAATTGGAAGCACTTTCAGCCAATCAAAGCCCTCTTGGCTCGTTATGTCCAATAGACATTCTTAGGGGCGGGGACTCTGCAAAGCCCCCTCCGGCCCCGCCTCTTCTCTCCGCCTCCCGAAGTCCACGCTAAGGCGGGGATCTGAACCATGCTAGGGGCGGAGCTTGCGGGGCAAAATGGCGGCCGCCAGGGTCTTGTCCCTAACGGCCGCGACCCTCAGGACCGTCATTCCCTGGCGCAGGGGCAGGTACAAAGGGTGGAAGGCCATTTAGGAAGGGTGTTGCTTCCGCGCCTCCAGGGCGGATGGGAGATTGCAGCCCACGGGGGAGGTGAAGGATCGGCAGTTCGGATGGGGGTGTCAGATGGCCGGTCAGGTTTGGGTGCGAGGCGACCATGTGGACTCTTCATCGGGTGCCACTTAGGTCCCCAGGCTCATCTCCTCCTTCGTACGGCAGGCTCCTCGCGTCCTCTCCTGGGTGTTTGACCCGCTGGGAAGCGACGTCCTCCAATCCAGAGGCTGGCGAGGGGCAGATCCGCCTCACAGACAGCTGCGTCCAGGTAGGAGGCCGGACGCGGGCCGGTGGTGCCCAGGAGGGTGCTAGAAGAGTTCACTTTCATCCACCCCGTTATCACCGCTTGCTTGGCGTTCTTGATCCTCTTTCCTGCATTTCAGAGGCTTCTGGAAATCACCGAAGGGTCAGAATTCCTCAGGCTGCAAGTGGAGGGAGGTGGATGCTCCGGATTCCAATACAAATTTTCACTGGATACAGTTATTAACCCCGACGACAGGCAAGGAGGATGGATGGGTCGCTAGAGGCTGTATCTGAGGGATAAAAGCGATCCCAGTTTAAGATGCACTTTTATTCCAAACTTAGAAGTGTATTAAATGTGCTTAACACCACCGCCCGCCCCATGCCGGGAGGATACAGCAAAGATCTGTCCTCTTGTTTCAAAGCAAGGAAGAAAATTGGCTTATTTAGGTCCATTGGGTTGAGAGAAGCTAGACTAGATTCAGGCCACATCCCCAAATATTTCTTCTATTCATTACTTTGAATCTTTTGCTTCATATAAAGTCAGCACCTGCTAGAGGTCCTAACCAGTACTCCACGGATTGGGCAGCAGGATGTGCACCTTTAGCCTCAGGGTGTTGTATTCTTGGTGTTTGTGATATTCGTCGGTAATGCTTTCCTCTTGTCTTTTCAGGGTATTTGAACAGGGTGGGGCAAGAGTTGTGGTTGACCGTGATAGCTTGGCCTTTGTGAAAGGGGCCCAGGTGGACTTCAGCCAAGAACTAATCCGAAGCTCCTTCCAAGTGTTGAATAATCCTCAAGCCCAGCAAGGCTGCTCCTGTGGGTCATCCTTCTCTATCAAAATCTGACACAATGACTGATGACCCTGGGATTGCCACCAGTTGTACCAGCATGAAAAACCCAGGAATAGTGGAATTTTAGAGGTTTCTTTCTTATCATGGCCCTCTCTCATTCAATTTAATCCAGGAGTGTTTTATTTTACCACTATTAATTATGGAATGTGAAGCTTTTACTCTTAACCGAAATGCTCTCCCTTCCCCCAGTACAATGTTAAGGCCAAGTCCAAATGCTGTTACCTCAACTTTAATCACGGGTTGGAACCCAGTATAGTTTCTAGCGCCTCCAAGACTCCAAAATTTGGAGTTAACTCCTCTAGCCTTCAGAATTGTTTGTATATATGTGCATAGCAATGTATAAAGCATCGCCTTAAACTAAGTCCTTATTGTGTTTTCAATCAGGATCACAGTTTGGGTAGCTTGAACACCGGTACTCAGGTCAGAGTCAATTAGACAAAGGAAGCTTGTCTTTTCTTCTTCCTTCCTCCTCCTCTTCCTCTTCTTCCTCCTCCCCTTTCCCCTTTGCCGCCTTTCCTCCCTCCCTCCCTCCCTCCCTCCCCCCCTCCCCCTCTTTCTTTCTTTCTTTTTCTTTCTAAAGGTCTTATAGGTAGCTCTGGTTTTGAACTCTCAGTTTCCCTACCTCAGCCTCTTAGTGGTGGGATTACAGACATTTCACTACTAGGCCTGGTTCACTTCTTTTTTTGTGCCCCCACCTCCAGGTTTGGATCTAGGGCACTGTACCTGCGAGGCAAACACTCTAGCACTTGAATTATATTCCTAGACTGTTTTACTTCTTATTTGGAGACAGGTTCTCAAAAAGGTTTTCTGGCCTTGAATTCCTTCTGTAGCTTTGGCATTGAGCCTTCAATCCTCCAGTCTTGATATCCCAATTAGCTGGGATGACAGGGCTGCTACCAGCCCAGCTTTACTGCACTCTTGAATGTATTAGAGATTTATCCTTGCGTCTTATGAAGCCCATTTTCAACTTACAATATTATAGGAAAAACACATTTTATTTTCATCCTTTTGAATCTTCTAGGTTTTATAAAACCAAGAGATTCCCCCTTCCCCCCTCAAAAAAGAAAAATAACAAATTGGGCCAAAATCCCCACTGCGTGCCAGAAGAGGGCATCAGATCCCATTATGGATGGTTGAAAACTACCGTGTGGTTGCTGGTGGATTGAACTAAGGACCTCTGGAGGTGCAATCAGTGCTCTTAACCTCTAAACCATCTCTCTAGCCCCCCCACTGATATTTTAGTTACTTGAAAAGTAGCCTTTTGAGCTGCTGGTGGTGGCTCACACCTTTAATCCCAGCACTTGAGAGGCAGGCTGTTCTCTGAGCTTGAGGCTAGTGTGGTCTACAGAGTGAGCTCCAGGACAGACAGGGCTACACAGAGAAACTGTCTTGAAAAACAAAACAAAAGTAGCCTTTCTACTCCATGACCATAGAGGTGCCTCAAGATTCTGTGACCATTTAGTAATTGAATTTATGTAGAATATGTTGCTTCACCTACCTTATTATATAAAATTGGGTTTTATGCACAGGCAAAGTGGTTCCTTCATTACTTCTAGATAATAGAAGGTAATCAGCAAAATTTGGATTTCAGATACACAAGTAGTAGTTTTTCAGCGTGTTTTTAATATATATCATACTTGTATCTATTAGACATATATTTGTTAAACTTTCTATTGCAAGCCAGTGCTCATTAAAAGAAAAGCTTTTTTGTTTTATTTTTTGAGACAGGGTTTCTCTGTTGTAACTCTGGCTGTGTTGGAACTCACTCTAAACCAGGCTGGCCTGGAACTCACAGAGATCCTCCTGCCTCTGCCTCCTGAGTGCTGGAATTAAAGGCGTGTGCCACTACCACCCAGCAAGAAAAGCTTTTTTATAGAACATCAAAAAGTAACCCAATTGACTGCTTATGTAAAAAAAGTATACTTACTATAAACTGACAGTAACCTGATAGGCTGCAAATACTTCAGGCTGGAGAGTGTTTGTTCTTGATAAGCTATATTTGCTGAGTTCTTATAACACTTGATTCCAAAGTATGTAAATTGGCTTGACAGGATAAAGTAAAAAAATATATAAGGGCACTTTAAAGAATAGCACTGATTTACAGCAGTCTATTCCAGGCCAGTAAATGGAAGGGTGTGTGTGTGTGTGTGTCAGTCTGTCTGTCTGTCTGTGTCTGTGTGTGTGTACACAAAAGTCAAGTCAAAAAGTCTTTAGGAAGCAGCCCTGTGTGTACATACATTGAAGATCAAGGGCTAAAGTTCCACCTTGAAGAATGTTATTAAAGGGCACTGGCTGAAGAGATGGTTCAGTGGTTAAGAACATGTGCTGAAAGGCCTGGAGTTGGTCCAGGAAACGTACACCCTGACACCAGATTCTCAGCACAAAGGCTATTTGCCTCAGAGGGATAAAGGGCAGGGGGAGGGGGCAAGGAATAAAGGAAAAGGGGTATTTGTCGTAGAGGTTCAAAGGACTACCTCTGGAGAAAGTAGAGACAGACCTGGCTCATAGGCAAATGGCCAAATGGTGAGTTATAAAGGATCTTAAGCGGGAAGAGAAGAAGGGAGGTACAGTTGGAGAAGTGTTGGGGTGACTGTCTCTGGCTGGGAGGAGATCAAAGGAGAGGACGTGGACTTTTTGGAGAGAAGGGAATGTGTGTGGGGGTGGGGAGAGGTACGGTGGAGGGGTTTCTGGGAGATGGCCTGTGTGTGAGGAACTTATGTCTGGCTGTCTTCTTGATCCATCTCCTTGGTGGGGTTTTGTGGGAGATGTACTGGCACTTGCTGCTCTTCTGGATGTCCTGAGTTTAAGTCCCAGAACCCGCAAGGTAGCTCACAAACGTCTGTAAGTCCAGTCCCAGGATATCCAGTGCCCTCTTCTGGTCTCCTCTGGCACCAGGCACAACAAGATGCATATACATGCATGCACAGTGCATATACATACATGCGGGCAAAATATCCATATACATAATTTTTAAAAAATCTTTGAGATGAAAGGATGCCACTAGAAAAAGGATGTACAACATCACACTTCTGTCTCAAGAGTTCCCAAAACTGCAATTCTTTACAAGTCATCATCAGAATAGTAATAACTACAGAAACCATCAAGATGAGTTCCAAATTATGCTGTGCTCCAAATTGCACTGTGCTCATGGGCACCCCAGAGTTATTTTAAGTCTTCCATTTTAATCTTGGGGCTCTAAGAACATCTTTGCTTTAATTGGCTTTCTATTTCCATTTTCATCTTCATAATTGGCACAGTCCCCCTTGGCAAACTTTCGGTCGTTCCCAGCAAAGTGTCATATTTTCTTACCGTTTCTTCAACATGTCAAGCTCTACTGTGGCATCTTGATAATCTTTTGCTTCATTCTTAATACTCATCGGAAACATTAACTTCTCAACCTCGGGATTAAGTCCCTAAATGGCATCTGTCCATAGGAAAGAGCCTATGTATCAAGAAGTTCTGCTCTATAACGAAGCTCTCGCTTTCTTCAAGCTGGGCAAACCCTAGCACGAGTGCTCTTCACTAATGATGTTTCATGTTTCCTGGTTCAAGCCCAGTCCCCTCTGCATGAACGTCATGACTTTTGGATAACTTGGTTTTGTACTCGATGCCATGCTTTTGACAGTTCCTGCCATGATCACAACTCCACGTAAGCTTTTAAAAACAGGTCTAATGATTTCTAAAGTACGTAGGTGTGACACTTAAATAAGTTATAGAACTTGAAACAATTATATTGCAGTACTGTGGAGACAAGAAGTGTTTAGACTGATACTAGACAAAGAATCCACACCACTGTTACAACAGACGGCTGTTAATATGAATGGGGTGGGCTAACCACAGACAGGTGTTCTCTGGAAGAGTTACTGGTTAAATGTATCCTTTGCAACATCCAGGTCAGAAGGCTCATAAACCCCAAGGGACCATATACCCTCTTCGGGCCTCCAAGGGCACATTGCACTCATGTGCATACCCACCCACCCCCACTTTAAAAAAACAAACAAACAAACCTTTAACCAGGTGTGGTGGTTCACACCTTTAATCCCAGCACTCAGGAGGCAGAGGCAGGTGAATCTCTGAGTTCAAGGCCAACCTGGTGTACACAGTAAATTCCAGGCCAGCCAAGGTTATCTCACTAAACAAAAAGGCTTGTTAGAGCAAAAACTTGTTGTTTATGTACTAGGTAGGAATTAAGGTCATTTAGTAAGACAGTTTGCCAAGGAAAATGGAAATAGAGTTTAGAATCAGAAACTATGACAGAAGCTTATATTTTCAATGTGGGAAAACCCAGGACTCAGAGGAAGCAAGCCTATCACCTGCTGAGAGGACAGAAGGGAACTCTCCAGAAGTGAGCCGTTTCCTTAACTGCCCGTGGAAAGAGGCAGAGCTCTTCACGGAGGCGCTTGTGTAGGCGTATTCCTAAGACTGAGATGGGTGCCGGCAGCTGAGCCTAATACAATTTTCAATTCAGACTACCTACAGCCTTTCATTATTCTTAAAAGAGATTTTACTACATTTTACAACCTACTCTTTAAATTCTGTTATGTGTGTGAGTGTTGGTATGTATATCTGTATATCACATGTGTGTAGTGTACCTGGAGGCCGGAAGAGGGGATGGGATGCCCTGAGACGGAAGTTACAGACAGTGGTGAGCCACCATGTGGGCTCTGGGAATCAAACACCCATCCTCTAGAAGAGCAGCCAGCGCTCCTAACCATTGAGCCATCTCCGCAGCCCCCAGAGCCTACTCTTCCAGAATATTTTTGTGGGTTTGATTTAGTGGTTTCAAAATTCCCAAGTACAGGCAGAATAGCTTTTATTGCTAAATATAGCCTCCACTAAACTGCAGTGGCCAAGCAGGCAGAGACAAGGTCCCTTCGAGTGCAGGTGCCTCTGTCGGTTGCCTTCTGGTGATGGAAGAGTTGGATTCTGTATTTCGGAAAAGGCAGGTTGGGAAAAAACAGAGCAGCACTTCTTGTTCGGTGAGGATCTTACGGAAGAACGTCTTTCAGAGGACTTAATCCTGGAGGTGGGGGACGCTTCGTGATCTCGCCCCTTCGGGAAGGGGCGGCAGTAGCAATGGAACACCGGGCGCTTTATGTATAACAGGAATAAAAGGTTTGATGATCACAACGTCTCTGTTAAGGACAAATGTCTGTCCTCAACAGAGACAGTTGTGGAATCAAAGATTTTGGGAGATCAAATGGGAATTTGGGAATCAATGTTTTTTGAGGATGTGGCCATGTACTTCCCTAAGCATACTTGATCAAAAGGCCCTGTACAGGTGTGTGATGCAGGAGAATTTTGCACATGTGGCTTTTCTGGGGTACATGTCAAAACTAAGAAAAATGTGCCCAGTATTCGAGGAAAGCAAACACCCCTCCAAGGCAGCTGGAAGGCAGGATGAAAGCTTAATTCCTTGCCTCTGAGTATCTGTTTGCCAAGGAAGGAGATTGGAGAGCCATGTTAGATGACATCAAGCACAGTTTCTCTGGTAATGACATATATATCCATAAATGTAATGCTTTGTGGTTCATTAAAGTGGCTTGTTTTGATGAGAGGAAAAAAGAAAGGGACTGCTTAAGAAGGTGCTTGGATCAAGCTTGCTTTAGCTCTGAGAATTGAGTTCTGTTCTTTGGTCTGTTGTTACACCGCATCAGAGGAGGGCTGACACGTAGCAGGTGTACCCAGATAAAAGGAATGGGCTAGTCCCCCGGTGTCTCCGAGCAGATGCTAGGGATCCTGCCTCCTGTGGGGCCTGCTGTTGCCCAGGACATCATTGCAATTTGTGTACCTGTCTGAAAGAAGACATTTCCTTGCTCTTCTTGCCGTCCAGGATTGATGTCTGCATTTGCTCTCTTGTAGTTCTCACCCTGTAAAAGCACTATGGGGCTGCTTGATGGAAGTTTGCTTAAGGAAACCTAAAAAGATTAATTAAAACAATAGATAAATGTGCAAAGGGCAAGAGCATGAAGCAGTGGTTAGCCAGTAGCTGTATATTTAAAAATATTTTATTTTTTGAGTAGGCAATACATCTACAAATTTTAAAAGAGAGGAGATACTGTGAAAAACAAAACAAAATTCAGTATTCTAGTTATCCACCCTGTCGCTCTCCCCATAAACCATATTGTTTTCAAGAGTTTAATCCCACAGACATACATGAAATAACACATGTGCAGGAGTACTCGATACAGCATCGTTAGCAGAGACAATGGGATTGTCTGTAGTGAGGGACTGGTTGAGTAAGTCATGGTTTGTCCATCCCGTAGAATAGTATGCGCTATAAAGTAGAATGAGACCACCGTATATTATTTTATCTCGAAACAGGGTCTTGTTTCGTAGCTCAAGATGTCCTTACTCTCCCAATATCTTGCCTCAGCCTTCTGCATACTGTATTACAGGTGTGTGCCACAACACAGGCAGCTGAGACGATTCTTTGTGAGGGAGTATAGAGTAAAAAAATGTAGCTGGGTGTGATGGTGGTGGTCTGCACCCGTAGTTCCAGCACAAAGCGGGCAGGAGATCATTGGTTCTAGGCCAGGCTGGCCTACTTCATAAGATTCTGGAAAGAAAGGAAAGAAAGAAAGAAAGAAAGAAAGAAAGAAAGAAAGAAAGAAAGAAAGAAAGAAAGAAAGAAAGAAAGAAAGAAAGAAAGAAAGAAAGGAAAGAAAGAAAGAAAGAAAGAAAGAAAGAAAGAAAGAAAGAAAGAAAAGAAAGAAGGAAAGAAGGAAAGAAGGAAGGAAGGAAGAGAAAGAAGGAAGGAGGGAGGGAGGGAGGGAAAGGAAGGAAAAAGTGTTGTTCAGAACAACGTGCACAGTATATTATTTGTTTTTAATAAAAGGCAACATGTGTATGTGCATGCAGCTTGTCTAAAGACTGAACAGGAAGGCCAGGGGTGGGGGCTCTGAGGGGAAGTGCACAGTGCCAGAGGGCGTGCTTGGGCAAGGTAGGAGGTTCTCCTAAGGGTGGGGTAGGGGTGGTGGTGAGGATGAGGTCAATAGCGGCCCACTCTCCTCTGTAGGCCGATAGCAGCCCATCTTACGCGTTGTTTCTTGCCGGGACAGCTTTCTTGACAGGCTGTTTACAGCGCCATCTTCTCTGAGCGTGACATAGCAGCTGTTGCTAATCTTCTGCTATTGCAAATAGGGCTTTAGTAAATGCCCTCCCACACAGGTGGTTTCATAGTTGGTGAGAATATATCTGAAGGTTAAAGTCCTAGAAGTGGAATTGCTGGATCAAAGAGTTAGTTTTGTGCCTGTTAAAAGTGTGAAAGGCATTGCCAGATTGTGCTCGTCAGACATCGCACCAATACACACCTCCGTTGGCTGACATGAGTGTGCCTGTTTCACCAGAGGCTGGCTGCTAGGCAGCCTGAGTACACTTTGATCTTAGCTAATCTTTACAGTGTCTTCACTGTGCTTCCCCCTCCCCTGCTGTGCTAGGGAGGGAACCCCAGGGTCTTATGCACACGAGGTGATGAGCACTCAACTGAGCTAAACCCCCAACTCTCACCGCACTGTAAGTTGCATTCCTGTTAGGAACCAAAGAATATTTTCATTGGTTTAAGAGCCATTTATTTTTGTCTGCTGAGGATTCTTCAACTGGGGTAGTGGCCTAAAGAAAATTATTTAAGTTTCCTGTGTCTCCGTTTTCTTACCTGTAAATAGGAATAAAGTAGTAAATGAGATTGTTGTATGATTAAATGAGATGTATGCACAACAATCATTACAGTGCTCAGATATAGCAGGCATTCAATAAGTTATATGACAGCTGGCAATCAGAGCAGCAGGCAGGACAGGGCACATTAGATTTAAGAAGTAGCAGTCATCACCACGTCTTCTGTCACACACAGCCTTGTTACATCGCCGCCAGCCAGGGAAACGCAGCCAGAGTCTGCTTTGTCTTAGAATAGTATAGAACCTTCCATGCTGGAGCCCAGTCATATGGCGTGGTGGAACTGGACAAGGAGCACATGCAGGTTCATCTCTTATCTAATCTTTGGACTTAACCACCGTGGTAAAGTTGGTATAACAGGAAATAAAAACAAGCACAGAAGGGTCCAGATGAACATTTCTTTATTCCACCATGTGCCTGAACTCCCAGTTAGCTTGTAACTCCCAGTTAGTTGCAACTCCTAGTTCCAGACATCCATTTTTTTCTGAAGGGATTAAGGATAAGGACTTCTGAGCAGAGGAGATGACAACATTCAAAACTTGGATTCCTCTGAAAAACAAACAAAAAATCTAACAACTGAAAAAGAGACCTTTGTATTGTTAGACTATCAATTTGGGCTTCACCAAAAGCCCAGAAAAGATTTGTTTCCTGTAGGGGACATACGTATCGAAGAAAGGTTTTTGGAGACAGGCTCTGTATCTGTGGCAGCCTTCACTGCTGGTGCATGGTGGTTATAAGGTGGCTTTGAGTATTTGTCTGCCCAAAGCCACTCAGTGCTCTCAGGTTTGTATAAATCTTGGCTCCTCCTCTCAGCTCCCCATGTTCCTGTGTCACTCTCTTGCTGCTTCCTCGGGATCATTAATCCTCTTTGTTTGTGTCTTACACTCAGCAAGTTAGTGCTTCATCCTCCGAGATGAGGGAAACTGGTCCCTTCTCAGGACCACAGAACTGTCTACAGAGTGGATTTGTGGCAAAAGAGCTCACGCCAGATTGGCTGAGAGGTGGCACTGGAGCTATCCCCCAAACTTTTCCAAACCCTCTCTTGCTCCGCAGATGTAGCCGCTGTCCCAGTTGTGTGATCATCAGGATGATGTGTGGGTCGTGGCTGCAAAAGGGCGCCTGCACTTTTCTGCACAGCCTAAGAGGAGCGGATGAGGACTCTTCCGATGGGAGCCCCGCAGCGGAGCCCCGTGGACAGGTGGTGTGGGCTGTGTCTCATGGCCAGTGGCTGAAGCATTAAAATATTCATGGTGTCTGAGCCAAGCAATGGCATAGAGGCAGTGACGGAAGCTCACGACCAGAGCTAAGCTGGAAGAGATAAAAGCAGGCAAGGCTGGCGGAACTGGGCCACGGAGCCTGACCTGATATCATCAGCTATCTTCCCAGCCTTGATGTCTTCAAGCTAGGGAAGCAACCTAAGTCCCCAGCCTACGGCTGAAGCCATTTCCAGATAGCTGCCCACGACGATCCCTCTCTTCTACTCCTTGGCTGCACAGTGCGGGGGGCCGGGCTCTGCCACATAACCTGGGGAGCAGTGGCAGCGATAGGAGCCCTCTGTGTTCTCACAGTGACCGTGTGCACAGAGCGCTGCAGGCCCATTCAAGTCTTCACACTCGTTCACATCTATGGAAGCAAAAGAGAAAGCTGTAGGGTTGTCTCTCCCTCTAGCCACCAGCCCCTACCTCCTACCCTGGATATGACACCCAAAGGGTGCCTCACCTCCCAAAACAAGACAACTCAGGGACAAAAATCAAGAAGCAGTGGTCTCTTAGCATGCCCAAGACCATGCCTTCTCATCCCTCAGGGACCACTGGGTGAAGGACTTTCCCAGCCTAGCATCAAACCTTCCTCTGGTGCTTCCCCGACCGCTAGCTTGACACACGCCCACTAGGGGGCAGCAGCGTATTTCCCAGCTGTTCCTAGGCTCAGTCCTGCGGTAGGGGTCACGCTCCCTGCTCCAAACTTACCCACGCAGGCCATGTGGGCCGCATCCAGCTGGAAGCCTTCAAAGCAGTCACAAGTGTAGCCCTCCCGCACACGCACACAGCGGCCATTCTCACAGCCATTCAGGACGCCGCATTCCTCAGCCTGAAGCCCTTCGAAGGAGGCCAGCGGTTCTAAGAGAAGGTCAGAAAGAATAACTCCCAGGCCCGTGCTTAGACCCCAGTCACTCACGAGGACCTACGCCTTCCAGTACAGAGGTTGCTGTGTTAAGCGCCAAGGGTGGGGTGTGTTGGTGGATCATAACAGTCCTGCAGAAAGACACTGAAACAAAAGGTCAAACTCCTCTGAGGGTTTGGGGTGATAGTCAGGTGTCTGACGCAAGCCTTTCGGAGTCTGTCTGTCTTGGCTGAGCGTGACCAGTGTCTTTCCGCTTCCTGTCTTCACCCCACCAGAATATGACTGGCAAGCAGGTGGAGGGGACGAAGGGAATAGTAGTGTCCACCTCTTCTCCAGTTTTGCTGCGCATACCTGAATGGCTGGCCACATAACGTGGCTGAAGTTCAGAGGGCTGCAGAGGAGGCTCATGGGCTGGTGTGTTGTCCTCCAGCTGACTGGCCATGTTGGAGAAGGGAGGCTCAGGAATGGAGTCCTCAGGGCCCAGGTAGTTGTAGAAAGGGGGCCCATCTGGGCCATAGACGTTGTAGGGCAGATCGTCGGGGCTGGGGCCATACTCATAGCCCGGCCGGAAGTGGATCCCTGCTTCCCGCTCCGCCTCAATCCGAGCCACATTGCACAGCTGAGCATAGACCTCTGTCGGGGAGGAAGGAGACGGGAGCTGGACTTCAGCCGCAGCTAGCTAAAGCTTGATGAACTGGCTCATCAGGCTCTCTGCGGGGGGGGGGGGGGGGAAGGGGGGACGACACTGGTGTCCCTGAGGGTTCCTGATAAGGCTTGTGCCTCTCTTTGTCCTGAGCAACCAGGATGGAGGGTAAGGCCACTGCTCAGATTGCTCTCCTCTTTCTCCTTCCAAACCAATAGTACCCGCTTCCCAGAGCTACACCCAGACCTCCAGGTACCCTCTTACCAGAGCTCCTGGGTGGGCACAGAGCGCACTGCTGGCTCCAGGCCTGGCCGTCTTGGCAGCAGCATTCTGTGTAGGTAGTAGGGTGCCCACGCAAGGGCTGGTTGCACACATCATCAGTGACCTTTTTCCAGCAGATGTCCATGTGGATGTCATGGTCCGGGAAGTCCTCTGGTGGCACAGACCCCAGAAGAGCATGAGTCCCAGGCCAGGTCCGAGGCCCCTGCTGCCCAGGCTCCCACCTCCTCACCCATGCTGCTGGTGCTATTCACACAGCGCTGCCCGCTGAGGTCCAGGGTGAGGGGGGCACTGCAGGAGCAACGGAAGGAGCCTTCCATGTTCACACACTCGCCGTTCTCACAGACCATGTCCTGGCACTCGTCGTGATCTGCAGTACAGGAAAAGGTAGGACGGGGCCAGCCAGAGAGGCCTTTTGAGAGACAACGCTCACAGGAGGGTTTGCCTAAGGAGGCCCCTGAAGATGCCCATCCTGGAAGGGCTCTTTTTAGGGACAATCTGGGACACCCTAGAGTTCCCCGCACCCCAGACCCTGTCTGCTGCCGAGGTCACCTTTCCCAGGAAGGGGGACTCCCAGTAAGAGCAGGATTGGGGGTCAGCAAGCCCACGTGAGTCCTCACCCTGGCACTTCCTGCTGGAGGCATCGTAGTGGAAGCCAGGGTTGCAGAGGCAAATGTAGCCAGGCACTGTGTTGAGGCACCGGCCATTTTGGCAGAGAGCAGGCCCAAACAGTACACACTCATCGGCATCTGCAGGAGGGCAGGGTAAGGAGAGAGAAGGGAAGAAACAGCAGGAAGGGGTGCTTATAGTCAGGGCTCTAAAATCTAGAGTGAGCTGGGCAAGTTGCTTAGGTTCTTCTTGCCTCAGTTTCTTCCCTAAAATACTGCTTAACCTCTTGTAATGAGGATTAAGAAATGCTAACACCCAAAGAGCACTTTCAGTAGTGCTTGGTACATAGCAAGCTCTCAAGAAAAGCTACTTGCTGGGCTGTGGGGTTCAGTGGTAGGGTGCCTGCCTTGCATACATGAAGCCGTTGGTCTTATTCCCAGTAACACACACATGCACGCAACCATGCATGCATGCATGAATACTTTCTGTTTCTGTTGTTCCCTTCTCAGGACTAGCTTTTGGAATAAGACACCAGTGGGCCTAGTACCTGAAACTCTCTAATGAGAGTATGATGAGCTCCCCAAGATTTCTGCTTTGGTGAGTGGAGCCAGAGAGATAGCTACTGTGCTGACTTGGGTGCCAGCGTAGTACCCTCAGTCTGTCCCTGTGTCCAGGTATGCTGGAGATGAGGTTAAAGGCCATCCATAGTGCGCCCTCTGGACTTGCCAGCACAGGGAAACTGAGCTCAGGGTCATGTGAACACTCCAAGAGGAACTTGATTAAAACTTTCCAGCTAAAAATATCAGGGACAGAAAAGCTCCAGAGCCCAAAAGACAGACAGGGCTGGGTGTACGACTTCCTGGGACCTCGCAGAGGACTAGGCCAGGGTTCACTCTGGCAAGTGGAGTGTTGAGGATGGTTACCTGTGTACATGGTTTGTCCAAACATCCAGGCTCCTTCCACGGGGATGTAGCCTTGACCACTTGGGCAGAGCTCACTGAATTCAACTGTGTAGGAAGGTATCCAAGCTCAGAGAAGGAATGTGGTGTCTCCCCACCCCCATTTTCAAGGCTCTCGTTATATAATATAGGCTGGCTTGGAACTTTGCTATGTAGTCCAGACTTGCCTCAAACACATGATCTTTCTGTTTCAGCCTCCTGAGTGCTAGAATTACAGGCATGTGCCACTCCCCTGGCTCATTCCCCCCATGAGTATCACATTACAAACCGACCCTAAGAATCACTGTGGTCCTTACCTGAGTACTCAGCCGGGCAGGGATCACAGGCTTTCCCCCACCTGGCACCCTGGGTACAGCAGCACTCAGCCTGTGTGTTGTTCTGGCCCAGGACACTAGAGCAGGGAGGGCCACCACTGTGCTCAGAGTAGCATTCCATGCGAATGAGACCTGGGGCCTGGGCCCCTGTTGGGACCTCAGGGATCTTCTGAGCTGTGTGTGACAGAAGCCCCTTATCACTGTCTGTTTATGACCCTCTGAGGCATCTCTGCCCTCGAGTTAATCTTTTAAATGTAATGTCTATATAGACGTTTATGGTGTACATTGTCTCATGTGTCCCCAGGAGGGCAGCTGTTACCATCTCCCTACTACAGACAAGAAACTGCGTCTAAGAAGTTAAATTTAAGGAGTCATTAAGGGGTGAAATGGGGCTCTGGCCCCAGTGCCCCTGAGGTTTCTAGTGTACTACTTGCCCACAGCCCTTGTGGGCTATTCCCATCCCTGGGGTACCAGACAAGCATCCTTCTGGTCTCGGCTGCTTCTCGGGGACCCTAAGCCCTTCTCCCCTCCATTTTTCTAACTGTCCTTGCTCTTTTCCAAGTCATTGATGCCAGCTGAGTCCTGGTCCAGCCTGGGGTAAAGCGGCCAGCTTAGCTCAGCTTCGAGGCCTCCTTCACCCAAAAGACCAATCCGAGGATTGGGTGGCTTCAGGGCCTCCACTAAACTCAGAGCATCCTGGGTTCCCCTAGGTTGTCCTAGCCCTTCAGTGGGGATGTGGTTTGGCAGGTGCTGTCAAGTGTGGCATTCAGACTCCTGTCCCCTCCGTAATCCACTCCTAACTCGTACCCCCAACACTGGCCCAATGAACTCCAAGTGCAGGAGCTATATGAGCACATGACTTTTGTAAGCCAGAGTCTTCATGGAAAAATGGCAGGAAGGGGGGGGTGCGAGTCTCCCGGGTCTCACCTCCAGCAACCCGAGGACGGCAGTGCCCTTCTTGTGCATCATACTCCTCGAGGTCACTGGTGCAGAGGCACAGGAAGGAGCCTTCCACATTCTCACAGAGTGCGTCCCCACACACCGCCAGCATGAGCTCGCACTCGTTCACATCTGCCAGGCACGAGGACAGACTCATGCACAGAGAAGAGGCAGCTAATACGCCCTGTCCCCGATTCCAGCCCAACCAGGCAGGTTCTCATCCCCCAAGAGAGCCACGCTTGGACAAAGCAAGGGCAGATAGAATTAGCAGGAAGGGAGACTGCAGAGGGCGTGGGAGGGAGAAGAGGAGAGTTGCTGGAAACGGTTATAAAAGTAAACGAAGAGGAGAGCCCCTTCCTCTGGGCATCTCTTGGGCTCAGAGGTCCTCCAGGGATGTGGTTGGAGCAGGAGGAGGTTCCTTCTTGTGTTTGCTTCTTCTGGACTTCTTCTGCGGCAGGACTGGCCACTCACGTCTGCCCGCAGCAAGGCTAGCTGGAGGGGAAGCCTTACTCCCTTGAGCTCTCCTTGCCCACCCTTTGGGGTCCTATCACGGAGCTATGTAAAATGAATTTTTAGGGGCGGGCCCTAGCACTTCCTTTCAAGAAAGACAAAAAAATCTGTGGAAATGAGAAGGGCCCAAGGGCCTTTCCCAGCCCAGAACCCGCACGCAGGCTTCTCACCAACACAACCCCAGCCCGAGGGTGAAGTCTCGAAGCCCTGGTCACACAGGCAGCGGAAGGAGCCATCCGTATTGTCACAGAAGCCGTGGCTCCCACACACGGTGTCGTTGGCACATTCATCTATGTCTGTGGGATAATAGGGGCCGGGTAGAGGGAGCACATGCTCTCTCTGTCTGCGGGGAGTACTTATTTATCTGGTCTATTAACACCAAGATCTGCAAAATAAAGCAACCCCCGAACACAGCACGAGAAGTCTTTAGCTGTAACATTCATCTCCAATCTTTGTGTAAACTCTGCTGTATGGAAAATACACAGACTTCAAACAACTTGCCCAAACAGCATCCCCGGGAGAAACTGTTTCCAGTTCAGTTCAGGGGAAGCCAGATGTCCTCAGTCCCCCTCAGCCCTCCCACCTCCACCTCCCTCTTCCCACTCACCAATGCAGTCTCCAGTTGGGGCCATGTAGAAGCCAGGCTGGCAGCCCAGGACGCAGCGGTAGGAACCAGGGCTGTTCTCACACCTCCAGGCTCCACACACTGGGTCTTCATGGTCCTCACACTCATCGATATCTGTCCCCAGAACCACGATAGGGGACAGATGTGTGTGGTTGGGTCATTATTCTGGCCCCACCTTGCTGACATGACAAGCTCATATCCCACAGCTTCTGAGGTCCTTGGTCTGTTTCAAGTTATCTCAGCCCCAGAAGATTAATTCCAGGGAGTTTCCCTGACCAGCAGGGCTGAGCATCTGGGAAGAGAACTACATGCCATTTGGGATGCTCTGAGCTCTCACCCCCTCCCCATCCTTTCCCCAGCAGAACACTCTGTGCTATTCTCACACCAGTGGGGATCAGGGAGCTTTCTTCAGTATTTATCCCCCTTAACAAGTTTCAGGATCGTCTGCAACCATCTGTCCTAGCAAGAGACATTGAACATAGCAGGTGTGTTTAATATCTGCCGGATGTATTTGGTCTTTAAAACTAGATTGTGTGCTCTGTTAGCACAAAGAATGTGATTGTCTTTACTGTGTCAGCCTCGGACAGTCCCTGGGTCATCAGAATCTCAATAAATGCATTATACTTTGGGTTCCGTAAAAAATGCTTTATTTCCCGGGGGAGCTATATTTGTTGTTCCAGGGAGCTAAGAACTACACGGGGACAGAGGTGGGCAGAAGCGAGGCAGGGCCCTGTCCACACCCTTAGAGCTCTTACCCACACACTCTCCGCTGTCTGGGGAGGGCTGGAAGCCAGTCTCACACAGACAGTTGAAGGAGCCCTCTGTGTTGACACAATGTCCTCCCAGACACGGGTCTGTGGCCTCACATTCATTAATATCTAGGATGGAGACACCAGTCAGCAGATGCAGCCATGCATCCCGTCAGAGCTCATTAGAGCCCCGAGAAGCTTCCTCTGAACCTCGAGAAGTCCATAGGAGAGCCAGCGAGAAGTTCAGGGTAGGAAGATCAAGGAACAGTCCAGAGCCGGAGACCCGAGGCCCTGCTGCGGGGAGGGCTCTAGTGCTGGGGCTCCATCAGCAGAAGAGGGGCGACACTGAGACTCTGGAGAGCATGCAGAGCTGCCACAGGCACCCACAGAGAGGTCCTCCGACAGACCAAGTCCTTCCTCACAAGCCCAGACCTTCCACACCTCACCAAAGCCTTCTCATTCTCTCACCCCCGGGTGGGCTGTGAGCATGCTATTCACCCAGGAATGGCAGTCAGGTCGGACTCTAGACCCAGGCCTCTATCACCCCGGCTGGCGGGCCCTAGACATGACCATGCTGACTTCTTACCCTGGCATCTGGTACCCGCCTCAGCACTGGCAAAGCCCGGCGCACAGAGGCAGAAGAAGGAACCCGGGCTGTTGAGACACTCGCCATGCGGAGCACAGTGCTCCTCCCCAACGCACTCGTCCACGTCTGCAGGGGTAAGGTGAGAAGGGCTTGTCTCTAGGGATGCCCTCACCTCCGAGGACACTCACCGGCCCCGGGTCCTGGTGGGGAGACTTGAGACACTCACCCTCACATACGGTGCCATTGGCCAGCTGGAAGCCCTGGGGACAGAGGCACTGGTAGGAGCCTTCCGTGTTCTTGCACTCACCTCCCAGGCAGTGCTGGGGACCTTCACACTCGTCTACATCTGCAGGGCCACACAGGGAGGGAGGCAGCTGAAGGAAGCACCTTCAAAGGACACGTTCAAGGGAGCTATCTCGGGAGGACCTATCACCTGCCCAAGGAGATTGGGCCTGCGGTGATTTTCTCCCCTCCCGGAGCAGCACAGTTTCGAGAAGTTAATGAGCGAGCCATGGGAAGAAGGATGACAATAGATTTTTCCATTTGGCCCAGCCCTGTCTGGGCTCCTTCATGCCCAATAGTCCAGGCCTAGGAAAACCAAAGCCTCCTTCCCCTGTCTTGGCTGAGAGGCAATGGGAAATACACCAAGGAAACAGATGCAGGGAACCTGAGAAGGTAACACAAACTCTATTTTGCCTGTTTGCAAGTTTGTTTCGAGATAGAATCTCATGTAGTTAACACTGGCCTTGCTCCCAACTTGCTAGATAGCCAAGGACGACCTTGACCTCCCAATCCGCCTGCCTGAGTGCTACGATTACAAGCCTGGGTCATCACACCTGGCGTGCCCCCCACCGCCAATTCACTGCATTGCCCTGGTTGGCCTCGGACTTCCTGAGTAGGCTTCCCGAGTGTTGGGATTATAGGCAAGCACCATCATAGTGAACTAAAGTTTGACTTTTAAGGCTGGCCTACACATGGTCTGGTATTCTCCTAAAACACAACGGACACTGTAGAAGCTTGTCATAATAGAGAGTCTTGAGAGTCTAGGTCAAGGCCCAGGAAACCACGCAGTCTCCTGTCCCTCAGTCCTGCTGAGCCAATGCAGCCTGTGCTCCAGAGCATCAGTGGCGTCGAGACCCTCGTAGCTAGCTACCTTTCCTGACTTCTTTTGGGGAAGGGGTAGGAATACATGTCCCCAGACCATCCTAGGTTTAAGGGGGAGCTCTTGCTCCTTCTTGTAAATGCTAGGGTAGTCTACTGTACCCCTCTGTGCCCTCCCCACAGGGGAGGGACTCTTACCTTCACAGGTGTTGCCCAGGGGGCTGGCCTGGTAGCCCCTATCGCAGTCCTTGCAGGAGAAGGAGCCCACAGTGTTGGTGCAGACTCCTGTGGGGCAGACTCCAGGGAAGGCACATTCATCCAGGTCTAGGTAGACAGACAACTGTGGCCATGGTCGCAGGAAGGCAATCCCACCCAATGAGATCTTCCCTCACAACACCTCTTGCCCATCTCTCGAGTTTGGAGAATACTCTGGGCCTCCAGAAAAAGGCAAGCCCTGACCATATTCTATCAGGCAATCCCATACTTCCTTCCTATGAAAGCTCCATGGGTAGCCTTACCCCCAGCTTACCTCTTTTGAGACAGGGTGTCATGTAGCTCACACTGGCCTCAAACTCATTATGTAGCTAAGGCTGGCTTTGAACTCCTGATCCTTCTGTTTCTACCCCCAAGGGCTGGGGTTATAGGCATGCACCACATGTGGCTTTAACTTCCCTCTTGTCTCTGTGACCACTTGTCTCATCTCTGAACTCAGAAGTCATGACAATAGAAGCTTTCTTGGGCCAAGTCCCTCAAAGTTCCCTCTATCCTAACTTGGAGATGCCCAGGATCAGCTCAAGGCTGAATAATAGGACGAATAGATTTCTTTAAGAGGGAGAAAGGCTTATATTCTGTTACCTTCACAGGCGGTGCCATCTTCATTCACCCAGTACCCACTCGGGCAGGCCGAGCAGGTAAAGGAGCCCTCGGTGTTGAGGCAGAGGCCCGAGGGACACGAGGCTCGGCTGGCACACTCATCCACATCTGAAACAGGCCATTGAGTTCTGTATGGGATTCTGCAGGGCAGACATGCCAGACACTCATAGGTGGGCAGGGAGGGAAGGAAGAACGGGTTCTGGTGAGGGAAGGACAGGGCTGGGGCCTGGTGGGCTAACGCAGTGGCGGCTGCAGGGTTGGCTATAGGAGGGAAAGACGCCGCAGGCTTGATTTGCCCACATAAGGAGGGCGCCACATCTTTGTACCTCGGCAGCCCGTGTCGTCTGGGGTGGCCTCATAGCCCAGCTCACAAGAGCATGTAAAGGAGCCTTCCACATTGATGCACCGTCCATGAGCACAGATCCCAGGGGTCAGGCACTCATTCACATCTGTGGATAAAGTCCAAGATGGGGCCCTGTCCCCTCTCATCCTTGCACTGTTCTCCGCTCCAGCAAGCTTGGATCATCTCAATGACGAGCTTGTGGAACCAGCCTCCAGAGGGAATGCAGGCCGCCCTTGGAGAGCTGTGAAGCCATGCTCCCTTACTTCACCTAGGCAGAGCAGGGTCTCTCCCTCTTGAGTGCCCCTCGGCCCCCTGTAGCAATATTCAACGGCCCGCAGAGTCCTGGAAAAAGAAGCTATCTAGAACAATAGAAATAAGGTATCCAAGACCCGTGACTCACTCCACCGAGTCTGATCCTCTCTAGTCTCTCACCTGCCTCTAAAAATAGCCAAAAATAAAAACCCCAGAAAACAAAACAAAACAAAAAAACAACCCACGTTCTACACCCAACAAACAGTTTCAGTACATGGTGGGCAGAGTGGAGAGAGGCCAAGCCATGCCTGGGTGGCTGTGGCTGTCCTGAGGGCCTGGGAACCATCTGCCCTCTCCAGAGTCTCAAAGCATCTATTCAAAACACGGCCCCCCCACCTCCCACATCAGAACCTTGGGCCTTTCTTCCTGCGGGGGCTGAGGGGAAAGAGTACTCCTCTTCCCCACTGACATGGAGTTGTTTTGGGAACAGGAAGTGCCACTGCTATTCAGCGTATGTTCCGTGTGTGGCACTCCAGTGTAGGAAAGCAGAGGGCCCGGTGGCTGTCTCCTGCCACCATTCAGCCTAAGACCTTTGAAGCTTCTCATTCCAGTCCACAGAAGCCGACCACAGAAGCTTCAGAACGGATGTGGCTAAGTAGCAGAAGGGTCCCCACCCTGGCTGATTCAGAGGGCAGAGTCCCATAACTGAAGCACACCCGTGTCGTGCTCAGCCTCATCTGAGAACCCAACCGGACGATGGGGGCCGTACCCTCTAAGCCACTTCTGTCTGCCCGCCTCTTCTCCTCCCCGTGTGTGGGCTCATCCAGACATCCCAAGGCCCTAGGCCTTGGCAATCAGCCCTTACCTACACAGCTCCCACTCTGGCCTCTGTAGCCCTCCTCACAGGCCAGACAAGCGTAGGAGCCAGGGGAGTTGACGCATCTCCCATCAGGGCAGGTACCCGGGTGACGGCATTCATCAATATCTAGAAAACAACCCCTCCCTCGGTCATCTCTGAGAACCTCACCATGGGTACTTCGTGTCTGCAAATCCTTGACCCTGCCCCATATGGGGAAATGAATGTCAGATTCTGTATAGATGAACGGTAGGAAAAAATGAGCTGCCCTGTGTTCCTGACCCCACCTCCCACTCACTGTCCCAGAGCAAAGATAAATGGAAGGACTTGAACATGGGAAGAGTCCCCAGGTGGCTGCAGCACTGTTAGCTGTAGGGAGTCAGAGAACTGTATGTTTCAGGCTGGGTTGTTTGGGACGGTCCTTCATATCGCCCTCGGTGAACGCCTAATCCTTTACAAGGGGTGGCCATGAGTGGGACTCGATACTTCCACAGCAATTAGTTGGACCGTTGCCACAGGTCCCAGCAAATGACCAAAGGGCAGTGAAAGCAAAGCGCTTCCCTGCCCCAGAAAATGAAGGTTGAGGCTGAACTTCATTCCTGGATATGGTGCAGACCTGCCTTCAGGCTGAGTGCAGACTCAAGAGTTCAGGCTCCTGAGGCTTCTCTGCTTTCTTCTAGCCAATCGGCACAGGGCCTCAGTGACCACTCTCCTGAGATCCGGAGACCTCAGGGAGCAAGGTTGAGTCTGGGTCCTAACAAGGTGGGGACAGGGGTGGGACCAAGGAGAGAGAGTGACAGCAAGGAGCAGCTTTGCCTGCAGGATCTGAGCGCAGGGTTCTTCATGAGTGACTTGCCTGTCAGGGAGTCCATCATCTGAAGTATCCAGGGGATGAACTGAGGGAGAGAGGTCATACCCCAGGGATGAAGCACCGGGTCATAACTGCGTGAGAACAATATGCTCTTCTGGCCCACATATCAAAACTCCTGGCATCAGATTGGCCGAGCTCAAGAGGTAACAGGAGGATTTATCCACCTAGATTGGCAATTATTCTCTAGAAGGAAGTCCACCAGCTCAGGCAGACCAAAAGGGCCTACTGTGTGGAAGGAAGACCTACTCGACACCTATGTGGTGTTGAGCTTCCTGTAAAAGCACTAAAGCCCACTAAAGCCCTGACAGTGCAGACCAGGGCAGGGTGCCTGAGGTGCAGGGTAAAGAGGAGGAAGGGAGGTTGTCTGGTCTGCAGAAGTCAGGACCCATTAAGACTGTCTGTCCCAGGAGACCTGGACTTTTCAAGTCCAGAACATGACGCTGAGGGTCTAGAAAAGGAGGACCTATCCTCAGCTGGTTATTGAGGTATCTGCAAGGACACTTACAATTCCTAGGTGATAACTCATCTCTGGGAAGAGGCCACCATGACCCCCTTGTTGGGATGTCATGACGCTAAGCTGAACTATTCTAGGGGTATCTATAAAGACAAATGGAGGACATAAAGCTTTTAAGACCTCCAACTTTGGCCACTCAGAAGACCGAATCAGCACCAGGGCCTGCTGCTCCTGAGGCTGAGGTATCTGAAGGAAGATGGATGAAGCCACTGGAAAGGAGAAGTGATTCTTCTTCCAGAGATATGAGATTTTGGAGATGGAAATGGGGGACGGGTACTGAAGCAAGAATCCTTCTAATGCCACGCCGAGTTTTTTAAAAATAAAGTTTTAGGGCCATTCTTTTCAGGAACCAGGCAAAGTAGGAAGACTGCTTTTGCCAAGAGGAAAGGACTCTGAGCCTGTCCCACCTGCAGTGTATTGGGTACATTTGCTGGAGGTGTGTGTAGCACCGAATGCTGTGCATTTGTGGGGCTCACTAATAGTAAAAAAATGACCTCACTCTTCATTTTTGGGTCATGGTATGTTTTCATTTTCTGGTCTTTTATGGTGACACCAAAATATAGTGATAGCCAATGAGGTATGACTGACTGATGTGCATGACTTACGAACCAAAGCACCTCGTTGTATGCAACCCTCCTCTCCTCTCTCTCTCCTCTCTCTCCCTTCCTTTCCTTCCTTCTTTCATGGAGATCAGGCATATTCCAGAGACTGGCTATTCTTTTAGTCTAGCACCAGAGTAAGGAAGCACGGGTCAGAGTTCTCAACAGGTTCTCAACAGACATGGCATTGGTGAGATATAACACTATGTTCTCTATAATTAATTTTTTTTTTTTGTTAGAGAAGCATAACCCAGCCCAAGCTGTGCTCAGCTTTCTTCTTAGATCAGAAACCTGGGGGTGACAGTGATGTAAATATGTGAGAAGTCCGTTAGCAAGGAAAAGACAGAGGTCAGGGGCCAGAGAAGCCCCTTAGTCTCCACCCGATCTAGGGAAGGCCTCTCCCGAACGGGAGTGGATAGAACTGAGCCATTAGACAAGCTGATCAAAGGAGGCGGAGGAAAATTCTGGGTGGAGTGGACTCCATCGCCAGATAACCCGAGGCTATTCCGAGTAACTCATGGTAGATAAACGGGAGCCTGTCACTGGGTAGACATTCTTTTGCCTAGTCAAGAGTTTGAATTTTAATTTAAGGTTATGGTATGTCTTGGTAGATTCCAACATTCCGGTTGGTTTTGGGAACTACTTATTGCTGTGTTCCCAGCCCATGGCTAGTATACAGCTGGCACTCAACAAATGTTTGCTGACCAAATGATGAAGCGATGTGCCTAAAATAGTACCCATTATCCTCTCAGTACAAGGCTGCTAAAGGGATCCAAGGAACGGTCGCACCAGAGACTGATTTGTGAGTCTGCCATCCATACCCTGGGAGGATCCTTGAGCATCTCTGCCAAGGCATCTCTGCCAGGGATCAGTCTCTGCATGGGGAGCCGTGAGGGCACCCATCTGGTGAGAGTCCAAAGTGGGAGTGGGAGGCAGGAGTCAGAAGTTCAGGGGACCTTGGGTGAGAGTGGGAAACAGCCAAGGGTCTCGCAATGTAAAGGAGAACCTGCTCTGTCCACAGGAGCCCAGGGTCCTGGGTATGATGGAAATGCCATTGAGACTGCTGCGTGGGCCACTGTCCAGACCTCACAATCTCACCAGAGACTTCAGGTTTCAGTGGAGAGAGCAGTTTCTGCATTGGAGAAAGAAAAAAGGGAGAGGAAATTGACTGGGCTCCTGGGCGACGGGCAGGGTCTGTGGTTACTGATGGAAACCTGGAGAAGTGTACAGACTACATCATTCTTTCAACAGTCCCAGAGTGTCTGCCCGGAACCGAGAACTCAGTCTGACCTCCCAGATGAGGTGTCTGTCTAGAACCTTTCCTCTGGATGGGACAGAGCCATCCAGAGTAGGACGTGGATGTCAGGGGGTCAGGACATGATAAGGAGGGGGCCTTTACAGTATGCCAAAGGTGGTTCTGAGGACCTTGTATATGTCAGCCGAGCATCCTGAGATGGCCGTTTCCAATTCCAAACATGAGACATTAATAAAACCCAGGCCTGTCTGCATTGGAGCCTGTGCCCTTAACATAGACAAGCTAGTGTAAATCTGATCTTTTAAATATTCTGGAATTTCCTGGTTCATTTTCTTTAGCTTTTCTTTTCTTTTCAGTGAGCCCTGACATTGAACACACAGTGCTGGGATGCTTAATGAAGTTCTCTTACCAAGCACTCAGCACAGCCAGCTGGCACGTAGAAGGTACCTAGTAAGTGGGATGTGTTCACTCTGAATTCATTTGGAAACGCCAGGTTGTCTTGTTTCTATTGATCTAATAAGGACAAGGAGAGTGTGGGTTTCCGCTTTGATCACACACAGGCCTGAGTTTTATGTGGAGGGGCACTAAGAGGGGAGCCCTGAGAGAAGGTGATGTGCTGGAGGTGAGGACGGTTTGTCCTACACTTAGAGCTACACTTCCCCTTTGCTTAGATCCCCTGGGATCCTTTGCTTCCATGGTAGTGGACTAGGAAAAGATGTACCCTTCACCAGGGGTACAAGCTTCCAGGACTCTCTGGAGCCAGATAAGACAGACGGATGTCAGAGCTGATAGGATAGTGGCAGGTCCAAACCTGTCTGTGATGAGACTCGTTAGCACTGTTCCAACCTATCTTTCAGCTATACGTGAGAACGGGGAGATCTGCTTGCTAACTCATTCATTCATCAACCAGCATTTGTTGGGTGCCCATTCACAGGTTGTCCAAAGACGTGGTCTACCCTTCAGGAGCTTACAGACTAAAATCTTTAGAATGAAGACAAAGAGAACTCAGTGTTCAAGGTGACGGGACAGAGGTGTGCAAAGATGTCCATTCCCGTGGTGCCACATAGATCTGTATTTCCTTGCCACAGGGGGCAGACAGGATGCCAACATGTCACCAAAAAGACAGAAGGACTCAGGGATTCATAGACACGTCTCTGCCAGCAGGAACTGGCTTAGTATCAAAGGGCTTGGCGGAGGACAGCTAGAAGGGTAGCTGGTGGGCGTGGGGCAGCAGGCTGACTGTTACCCCCACTCCTTACCTTCGCAGTGTCCTTCCCTGACCACGATGTAGCCCCGGTCACACTCACAGTGGTATGAGCCCTCCGTGTTGCTGCACCGCCCAGCACTGCATACCCCGGGCTGCTCACACTCATCTATATCTGCAAACACACAGGATGGTCCCAAATCAAAGCCAGCCCTGGAGGGGGTCCTGAGGCATCCTTTCCAGTGGCCACGAACAAGGCTTCTCGGTAAGGAAGGCATAATTGCTGCAGCGGGATTGCTTGAAGGGATTCCTAGGTCATCTCTTAGACTGGACAGACCCTGTTACCCCTTGAGTTCTTTTCTCCCAGGGATGGCTACTTCCAGGGCCCATGGGAGCCCCTGAAGCTTTCTCCTCCTTACGTAAGGGCTGGGCTTGAGGTCAGGTATCAGTTCATAAGGTATGATATGAAGGGGCTGGCAAAGCTCCCCTGCCCCGGCACTGGGACAGTAGATACTGGGTCTACCACTAGGATTCTTCTTAGGATGGGCCTTCTTAGAAGAACAGAGAGCACTGCAAGCAGCCAAGGATCTGAAAAGTATGGTTTGTATCATCCAAAGTGCCCTGCTACCCTACAGTGGCTCTTAAGCCCAATCTTGGTCAGGCCATTCCCCTGATCCATCAACAGGGCTCCTTGGTAACCTCCAGTCCTGCTTGCAGTTTGCTTTACAAAAGCGGCCCCAGCCCTGCTGTGTTTGCTCATTTGTCCATGCTCCTTGGTAGAATCCCATGAGTCCAGCCTCCAAATCTCTGTTCACTGCATGCCTCTGCCGGAAGTGTCTTTCCCCTCCTGACGAGCAGCAGATCTCTATTCGAATTTCAGTGGCTCAGTGTACTGGCTCTGAGTCCTGTGATCACTCCCTGCCCCCACCATCAATCCATCCGGGCCTCCTCTTTGCCCCTCTCTAGCACTGGTTCAAATCCACAGAGTCCTTGTACAGACTGAATGAGAGTGAAGAGCTCAGCAAAGGGCCTGGCTGGAGGAAACACTGAAAAAGTGTTTGTTAGCACCACTCAGGCATAAACCTTCCCCTAGCACCCAGCATGCTCTACTGCAGCGATCCCCCCATCCCTCCAGTTCACAGTGGAGTCTCTGGGAGAGCTACACACACACACAAACACACACACACACACACACACACACACACACACAGAGGCTCCTCAGCCCCCCATGGAGACCCCGACCTTCAAGAATGCTCCTGGCAACAACTCTCCAGGTAATTCAGAAACAGCTATTCGAACTCTGAGAGGCTCTACTGCCAAGGGAGAAGAAAAGGGAAGGAACTCACAGGCAGGGTGAAACGTGGAAATCTGATGGAAAGGAATGGGTGAGGCCAGAACCACTAATAAACAGGCGGTGCTGGAAAAACTGGTTTGTAGAGAAAAATGGAAACGGGGAAATGGGTTCTTAATACCCATGCAGAGATAGATCTCAGTTGGACAAAGCATCCTGGAAAAAAGTAAAATTAAGTGTAATAAAAGTGCACAGTATCTTTGCGATGTAATAAAACCACAATGCGTTAAAAACAAAGCAAAAGCATTCGCCACACAAGCCGGGCAAGCTGAGTGGCGGGGAGAACCCACCCCACACAGTTGTCCTCTGACTGCCGCATAAGCACCCTTCCACACGTAAAACAAATAAGATACACCTAAAAAAGCCACAAGAAAGAGCAACAACCACACTTGGAGAACGAAGCGAAGGTCAGGAGTAAGCAATTCACAGGTGAGGAAACCCAAAGGCCAGGGCGCAAAACGAGTCACTTCTTAGAAAGTCAGTCATTGTGCAAACTCTTATTTAAATCCTTAGTATTTAAATGATTTATATCTATTTCTATTTAAATTAACTTAAAACGTGTAATGGCTTAGAATTATTAGTTTTTCACGTACGAATCGGCGCTAGATTAAAATAACGACACGCTGCTTTGTGAGACTGGCAACACTTAGGAAGAGGATGCTAAGCTGGCCGAGGGCCGTCAAGTGGCAGCCAAGCCCCAGCAGTAGAAGCACTTGGGCTGACCTCAGGTTCCCCCCACTCCTACAGCTGTCGGGGCTGGCAGAGATACTGGACACCAGGCTGGCACAGGACAGAACCTCTAGCCTGGGCCAGTCCTGGCAGTATCATTCCCTGTAGCAGCCATAATTTGCCCAGGGCCGGCTCCCAGGCTGGACCTGCAGAGAGCAGTGCCTCTGGCCACAACACCTACCCAGACTGCTGAAGCCTGGAAAGTCCCTGTCCCCTGCCTTTCCCCTGGCTTTGTCACCCTGCCCTAAGCCACCTGCTCCCTGACAGCCGCACGACAGGATCATCTGGCCTTAACAAACTCTCCCGGCTGCCACTGCCCACAGGACAAGGGCCAAGTACTTGGGCTTGGCACTCACACATCACAGGTTGGCCGCACCTACCGCCACTTCTGCTACCAGTGCCACTCTCTAGTCACCCTGACTTCATCGTTATCCCCAGGGCAGGCCAGGCCCACAATGCTGGGCTGTGCAGAAATGGTCCCATTTCCCTGGACTACCTGCTCCCTCTGCTCCTGCTCCTGCTGCTCAGGTGCCTGGTACCCTGCATGTACAGGAAGCAATCCATACTTGGGGATGGAGTGGCTTTGAATCTATATCCATTGCTGTTATAACTAGGTATAATGTCCATACTTCCTTCCCTCCTTCCTTCTTTCCCTCCTTCCTTCCTTCCTTTCTCTCTTTCTCCCCCCCACCCCCGCTCTTATAGTTTGGTTTTTTAAGGCAAGGTCTCTCCACATAATCCTGGCTGTCCTGAAACTCACTCTGTAGACCAAGCTGGCCTTGTGCTCACAGAGATCCATCTGTCTCTGCCTGCTGAGTGCTGGGATTAAATGATGAGCTTTTAAACAATAAGGTGCTTAGGGTGGTGCTGGGTATAATAAATGCTCATTAAATAGGAGCTGATATTGTTCTACCCCAGCACAAGTACTCCCTCATGGAAACCTTCCTAAACTCAGTTGCTTGCTCTTCCGGACCCCACAGTATCACCATTCTTGTTCATTTCATCTGATTGTCTCCAGAGCTTAGCCCGGGGCCTGGTACCTGGTCACTCAGTCAGGGCCGGGGTACTCGCTGACCTGGTTCCCTCACACCTCCTCACATAATGAAGTAGGAGGACTTGGATGGCCTTGGATTCTGAAGGCAGGATCCTTAGGTTCAGATGTTGAGGAGACTCTGCCGATGAAAGGATTCACTACTCCAGGGCCACGCTGGGGAACCTGAGGTCACGGCCAAGCCTCTGACTAGCACCAGAGATGTGAGCCCCAAGAACAGGTAGTGCTATTCTCAAGGTGAAAGCATCCCAACCGGCTCCTGGGCCTTCAGTCAGCGTGTGGACGGGCCTTATTTCTTTGTGAACTTATTTATAAAAATGTACAGGAACATCATAAAAGGATCTGCAGTGTGCTGGCTAGTTTTGTGTCAACTTGACACAAGCTAGAGTCATCAGAGAGGAGGGAGCCTCAACTGAGAAAACGCCTCCGTAAGATCAGGCTACAGGCAAGCCTGTAAGGCATTTTCTTAATTAGAGATAGATGGGGAGGAAACAATCCCATGGCGGGTGGGGCCACGCCTGGGCTGCTGGGCCTGGGCTCCGTAAGAAAGCAGGCCCTGCAAGCCGTAAAGAAGCAAGCCAGTAAGCAGCACTCCTCCATGGCCTCTGCATCAGCTCTTCCTGCCTCCAGGTTCCTGCTTAGTTTGAGTTTCTGACTTGACTTCCCTCAGTGCACCGTGATTCAGGATACGTAGGCCAAATAAACCCTTTCTTCCCCAAGCTGCTTTTGGTCATGGTGTTTCATCACAGCAATAGAAACCCTGACTAAGCCATGTTTACCAGAGTTGCCTAACTGTGGCCAGGCCTTCTCGGGGACGGTCAAGTCCTGCAGGTGTCCCCACTGCTGGGGACCAGAGCTCTTCTCCCAAACACACATGTATCCCCTGGTCTGCTGAACGGGTTCACCCTTATTCCCCAAAAGAAAAGTACTTCCTTGTCACGTGAGTCCTGATTTTGGTCCCTATCATGAGCCAAGTCCCTGGCCTCCTCTTGGCTCTAGCCACCATTCCTTGAGGCCTTCGAGAACATGGCTGTCCTCTGGATCCCTCTTCCTCCTTATAATCCCAGCACAGGCTCGGTTTCCTCCCAGACCAAGGCCAGAGCCCTGTCACTCTTCCCAAGGCTCCGGCACTCCCCAGTGGTAACAGGGTGCCTTCCTCTTCTCCCACCCCGTCTGCAGGGCCTAGGCAAGAGGCGTCCTCCCGTGCCCATCGCTGGCCTAAGGTAGGTCTGGCTTACCTTGACACTGCTGTGTGTCTCCCAGGGTGGCTAGTGTGTAGCCGGGGTAGCAGAGGCAGGAGTAGGAGCCCACACTGTTGACGCAGCGCCCCCTTCCCGCACAGGGGTTCCTCAGACACTCGTTGTCATCTGGCCAGAGGGAGGCAGGGAAAGGAGGTCACGGAGGTCAGTGTGCCTTTCTCTGGGCATCTGCCAGCAAGTGGCCCACACTAGAGGATGGCGCTGTGTGGCATGGAGGGGTGAGGGAGCCGAGGAGGCAGAGGCTGAGATGAAAGTCTCTAAGGCTGAACGCTGGGGCCTCTTAGGCACTAGGGGTCCTTGGGTAAGGACCATGCCTCCTTCCTGCACATTGTCTCCTTCAATCAGTGCCTCCCCCCCCCCCCAATCATTTCCTTTCTCCTCCAAGCCCACAGTGGACGTTTCTCCTTTACACAAAAATACAGAGTGGGAAAAATGACACCTGATGATTTATCTTGGCTTCCGACGTGCCCCCGAGGGACAGCCCAGGTGAGACCTTGATCCACTCTGCAGGCAGAAACATGTCCACTTTGAGGGATGGGGTGGTTCCGGATAGTTCTAGGAAAAAGGACTTCCTTTCTCCTAGAGTCTGGTGGCCCTAACAGCCTGGTCGCATCCTAAATTAGTGCCTGGTTAGCTGTGTCCACGGAACTGCTCTCCTAAGCTCATCAGCCAGAGCACACTACTCGGATCTTGTGCAGCCTGGACTCTTGACTCAGCCCCCATGCCCTGTTCCTATGTGCCCCCGCCCTCAGCAGGCACAGGATGCCCTGTAATTACCGGTGCAGTATTCCTGGCTGGGGTGTAGCCGGTAGCCCGGGCTGCAGACACATCTGTATCCATGTGGGAGATTCACACAGGTTCCAGGGCCACAGATGTTGGAGGCGCCAGCAGCACATGGATCAAAGCCTGTGGAGATGGAGAAAGTAGACGTGGAGGGGGCGTGAAGGTACTAGAGCAGTATGGGGAGAGAGCAGGGGCCTTGAAAGACCAGAAGTTACCTCTCTTAGGGAGGCCCTCACATTCCAATGTATAACATGGCCTTATAAGACTCACGGGACCTGTGCCTGGTCTCTGAGCCCACTTGAATACATCCTCCTGACAGAGACCTAATAACTTCTAGTAACCCATATGGTCTCCCTCACCCTCGCCTTTAATGTGGGCACAGCCCTTACCCGAAGGCACAGTGCCAACCTCCCCTGGAAACTCGTGACCATCTTCCCATAGACCGACAGACAGATCTAGTGAACGGGTTACAAAGACGGAAGAAACTTTTGTCTTGTATCTCTAATCCTAGAGCAGTACCTGGCACTTACGTTGAGTGAATGGATGAATGGATGAACCAGCGACCAATAAGCTAACACCGCTTTCATCTGCGTCCACCCTGTTGTCTTATCTCACGTCTCACATTCCTAGGGCTCCCTTCCCTGCCTCTACCACTCCGAGAGAAACCAGGAGCCTCAACAGAGTGGGTCAGAAGTAGCCCAGGCTGGTACGCAGAGGGGAGTCACAGAATTGCTAATCTGCGTTGAACTGAATGCCCACAGTGACCTGTGTGCAAGTTTACCCTCTCCCCATATTGGTTCCAGATTTGTACTAGCAGTCCCCAGCCATATTCCAAATGTCTACTCAGAGTGTGAGGTTGGAAGACGGCAGGGCAGAAGCAGGAACAGACAAAAGACTGAGACCACCGCTGGTGGTGGCTGTCACCCACATGGCTGAGGGCCACTGCTGGGCCCAGCCTGGCTTAACTGCCTGATGGTCCTTCCTCCAGGAACATCTCAGTTGTCAGTCTCAGTGTTCCCCAGTTGGGCCCTATTCATTCACGCCCCTCCTGCCTACTTGGAAGGGGATGCTCCCTGGAGTCTCAGGGGACTTACTGTGACTCCTGGGAGAGGTCCGCAGAGCACCCCCAGGAAAGCCAAGCCCTCATCCCATTTGCTACTCTCTCTGTAGCAGGCTGCAGACATTCCCCTATCACTGGAGGAAATCCAGAACTCTCGTCACCCTCGACTCCTATTCAAGGTGACCCTCCAGCTAAGAGCACGGCTAGCCTCTAGAGAGGGCAGGCAAGAGGGCACACACGTGCACAGGGAGCAGAGGCGACAATACTACAATGTCAGTCTTGCTTCTCTTGCACCGACTCCCCAGACAATGAGCCCTTGTGGAAGGCACATTCCACAGTCAGGTGGCTTCGCCAGGGATCTCCCCCATACCACCCCTCATCACTATGGCTGGCCAGAGGGAGCTGGATACAGGCTCTAGACACTTAAACACTTGTCCCTTCCTGAAAACAGCGCTTCCCACGGTCAGGTGGCTGCCTCTGCCAGGACCCTCACTGATCCAGCCCCTCTCACCTCACCTCCGACTTTACTAGCTCCCATTCTGCAAGACACCCCCACCCCTGCCGCCACAGCTCCAGAAAGATCCATGGCTTCTCTAGAGTCCTTTGAGTAGGACCGTCCCCACAAAGGGAGCGAGTTCCCAGGCAGGGCTCCCATCCTGTGGCCAGGACCACAGCTAAGTCAGAGTTGCTGGTTGAAAAGGCAACAGGGAAATTCCACTCACAACCCTGCCCTGGAGTTGGGTTCTGGGCAACCATATCTCCCAGAAGTGGGGGCGAAGAGTCTCTAAGGGCTGCTGCAGCTACCTGGGGGACCCAGTGTCACCAAGACATCACTGAAGGGGGCCACATGCTCTTTGTCTGGACTCTCTGGAATGCTCTGTCCAGGCAAGGATGGTAGTGGTCTTCCAGCGGCATCCCCTGCAAGAGGGCAGAGGGGAGGAAGAGGAGCCCATTGGCTGGCAGTGGCCCTTTAGACTCCCAAGAATCGAAAGTGGTACCCAGGGTCCTCACCACCTCCCCTCTCTTCTGGCATATCTAGTCCCCTCCCACCATGGGAAAGGGACCTCGGGAGTGTAGAATGGCCACTTGTCTGAGGCCAGCCAGCTTGCATTGAGGCAGAACCTCAGCCCCGTCTCCTGATGCCCATTTTAACATTCTCTTGCTTTCACGTGTGAAGTGTCTAGCAGGTTACAAAATGTTGCTGTGAGCACAAGCAGCCAGTTTCTGTGGGAGGCAGCAGGCGCCATGTCCACACCACAGCAGGGGAAGCTCGGCCTCCTCGAGTCGGGAGCCAGCTCTGGTAAGAGGTAAGCTCAGCGTCTGTCAGGAGGACAGAGCTCTGGGGCCCTGGCCAAGCTGCTCCTTCAGCCAGCGCCTCCCCTTTGGCTTTGATTTACGTGTTGAGTGGCATCATAAGATTAAGAAAGAGTTTGGTGGTTAGGAAAAGTTTGCAAAGCATCATGGGATCTCCTACTAACTGCATGGCCCCTTAGGGACTTAGGGTTCTCGGAAAGAGTGCCCACATGCCATATCGTTCATCACCTCTGATTCGAACCCCATGACTAAATTAAGGTTTCTCTCCCCCTTCACTTCTCCTTGGGAGGTTCTGTGAGGAGGAACTCACCTGGTACCCTGGCAGGTAGGTGGGGAGCACTGGTTGTGATCTGCACAGAAAAGAAGGTTATTTGGGGGAGGGGGTCCTCTATTACTCCCAGGCCCTGTTTCTTTCTCCTTCACTTACCCTACCTCCTTCCTGTCCATCTCTGTCAATTAGTGAGTTATTACTGCTGGCGTGTATCCCCTAGGCATTTTCTATCCATGATTTTAACTAATCAGCTTCCTTATAGTTGTAGTGGTTAAATGCATGGCCTGCGTTAGCCACCCAGCAGAATGTTAGTACTTATCAAGGCTACAGTCCTCACGTCACAGGTGGAGCAGCAGGGATTAGCTAGACCATCCAGGGCCACAGGGCCCCGTTGGCGAAGCCAGGAGCCATAGCCACACTTGATGTCCCTCACCACAGCTGTGGACAGAGACAGATGGGGAACAGGGAAGCAAAGAAGAGCACCAGAGGTCGGAAAGGCACTGCGGCATGGCTGGGACTGCGAGGACGTGCAGGGGGCGCTTTGATCGGGAGGACAGCGTGTGGTTCTTAAGCAGGAAAGCCCTTTTTAGTTGTCCACAGCTTGGAGAGCAGGAGCTGATAGTGAGCCGAACTCACATCTTAGCACAGTGTCCTCCAACCTAATTTCTCCAACTGAAGTTCCTCTAAGCAATAACCAACCAACCAACCAACCAACCCACCAATGACCAACAACTCCGGCTGTCCGGGCTTCAACCCTTATATAGGCTAAGCAAAGTTCCCAGAAGTCCAAGCGGCACACAGTCATAAGGACAGACCACACATGGCCAAACAGCTGCACATAATGAAATCATAGCCACGGGTAATGAACGCTCTAAATAAAACTCTTTATCATCCACTACACCTGGATGGGAACAAAAACGAAGTCCAAACACCGTTCTGTGTTTTTAAAGAAACCCAAATCACAAAACTCCTTCAAAGCATCCCGCTACATATATTAAACAAGCTTAGGAGCGTGCCAGATTCGGGACCAGCCCTAGGTTTCAGGCACAGCGCTCCAGCTTGAGTGGCAACTGGGACTAACTACACAGTCAACTTTATGATCTCCTGGAGTAAATCCTATATATATATTCAGTCCTTCTCTTTTTCCTCTCTCATGAGACCACACCCAGCCAGTCACCCTCTAGGACACCCTAATCCTGGCAGGAAGGCTCACTTACCTGAATGGCCTGCGAGTCACCTGGGGAAAAAAGATGACCACATGAGCTCCAGGATGGGAGGCCTGGCAGCTTCTCGGTTTGCATGCCTCCCTGCAGCCCCAGCAAGGCGAGCACCACACAGAGGGTGATTCTTTTTCACCTGCCTCAGCCTGCCAACACACTTTTGGGACCAACCACCCAGAAACCCAAGACTAGAGAGAATAGACCAGTAGCCCACCTCATCTCTCAGTTGGAGAAAGGAAGTCCCCTGCTTTCCTTCCACACCACCAGTGACAGGGGTCCCCATCCTCCATACACCAGCCGCCCATAAGACCCCCAACAGACCTCCTCCCTCCTATGGCTCCTGTCACATGGTTACTCACCATCCTCGCTGTCCTGGGCCAGGGACTAAGGGACTAAATTCTAGAAAAGGAAGGTATTGCCTGACTGGGCTAGTGTCCCACGTCTAGGGCCACTGAGTTCTGTTCAGATTCTCGGAGTCATTCTGGCAATCTCCTAGTTTGCCTGGTCCTTCTGTACTGGGTGACCCAGGCAGGAAGGACCCCGTTGTTTTCTGGCTCACTGGCTATAGAACTCAAACTCAAGCTCTTCTTAGCCAAACATCCTGAGCCCCAGGCAACTGAGTTGGAGTTACTGTTCTGAGGTTAGGGTAGGGAAAAGGAGGGTCCTTAGGGGTCTCCCTCAGCTCAGATACCTTTGTCAGGGAGGGTCTCAGCCTCGATCCAGGTATCGGTGGCTGCCCGGAGTGGTTGTCTCTCTGTTGCCCCGGCCGGAGGTCCACTGCTCTTCTGTGTCTGTTCCCTTAAGGGGCTAGCCAATTCCTCCTCCTCGGCTTTCCTCATAGACAGGCGGATGTCTGAGCTCGAGTAGGTGTAACCGTGGCCAGCAGGGCAGATCTCCCTGAAGCCCTCTAAAGAACCAACAGAGGATGAACTGAGCCATGCCATTCCTGCAAGAAGCCAGGACCCCCTTCCTTCCCTCAAGGGGGACAAGACAATTGTGACTGCTAGGAGAGTCCCAGGTCTGGAATATGGAAGATCGCCTGAACCTTCTGCCTTGAAGGGGTCTTACCCAGGAAGGGTAAGCAGCCATTGGCTTTGAGGAAGTATCCTTCAGGATATCCTGAAGGCCAGGGCTGGGTTGAGGTTGGGGTTACCTGTGCCAGGCAGGGGGCATTTTTCACACTTGCTGCCCCAGGCTTTGCCCACACGGCTGCAGCAGCATATCTGCTTGGTGATCTGTTGTGCCAAAGGCAGGGTGCAGGTGCCAGACCCCAGAGACCGGTAGCATAGTCCCTGTTGCATGGAGACCGCCTTGTCCGCTGCAATAGACAGAACATGTGGCAACGGGCAGGTGGCCAGCGGGAGGAAAGAACGCAGAAGACCGTGGACAGAGGTGCGGTCAGCCACGGGCACCGAGACTAGCCTGGCTTACGTCTCAGTATAGAAGTTCGGGTGCTCACAAGAACTTAAGGAGGAACGGCTGCAGTGGAATGCTCCCACATCTCCTCATGGTATCTTCCTGGTGAGGCCCCAGGTTCCCACACTCATGTAGGGGTGTGAGAGCAGGACCTGGGAATGAAGTATTTGTCTCCACCTGCTGCCTTTAAAGTGCTCACTGAAGGCTCCGTGCGTGCTCCAAGGCGAGGAGAGAGCCTCCAGGGCGAGGAGAGAGCAGTGTGCTTTGAGGACAAACAGAAGCCTCTCTGGGAAGATGAGATGAGGCGAGAACCAGGGCTTGCCGGAGAGTTTTAAGGACAGGGATCATGTCTGGGTCATCTTTGTCACTTGGAGTCGTCCGTGTGTCTGGTGTGTATGGTTGCTTAATAACGCACGTTGAATTGATGAATGGGTGCCTCAATTAAACAACTGCGCGTACTGGATCTGGGGCTGGCTGTGTAACGCGGTGGTACAGCCCTTGCCTAGCACGCCTAAAGCCCTAGATTGCCAGCACCACACACACACACACACACACACACACACACACACACACACACACACACGAGACAAAAATAAAAACCCCACCGAATCCATGAATCCTATGGACCCAAAAGTTAGTGTATTTTAAAAAACGTAGTCACTTGCTTAATTAGCTCAGTAGGAAAAAGATACGGCCAACCAGTCTGAAAGGGATGTAAATCTTTAAAGGGCAAACCAGACCGTCAGGGGACAGAGTGTCGGTCGAGTGACGAGAGTAACCGTCAAGGCTGAGAATTAATGATTCTGAGGAATCCTGGTCAGTTCAGTTATCTGCTACCTGCTGAGCTACACGGTTCCCTGGGCCTCAGGTTCTTTATGTAGAGTAAGATGGCATGTGCCCACGGGCTGCAGGTACTTAGGTTTGCCTGGCACGCATGCCGATGCTACAGAAAAGCCCTCCTGTTCTCCTCAGGCACCCCTGGACCCCTTCCCACCCTTGAGGAGGACTTCCCCATTGAAGGCCTGAAGCTCACTCCCCCGCTCACAGTGATGGGATCGTGGGTAGGCACCTGCGAAAGTAAGCTCTATTCTGCTCAGCTGGGGGCTTTTCTTGGATTATTAGAAAGTAAATGCCCATGTTCAGGCAGATTCCAAGGTCTCTGAGAGCCCGGAGCGCATGGAGGCCACCTCTGAAGGAGGTATGAAACCAGCGCAGGAAACAAGAGACCCCTGAGGGCATTGTGGGGACCGGATCCAACCGACCCGGTCCCACCCGCCCCTCCCTCCCTTCCTAGACGTGCCCATCAGTTGGTTCTTTTTAGCTTGAAGCAGTGTGAGTTGGGTTTCTGTGACTCCTGGCTAAGAAGCCTTCTTCGCAGGGTCATGGAGGTGAAGGGCACGTGGGCACGCCCCGGCAAAGGTCAGGTACCTTATACACAGGTAACTCCTCCCTCGGGTTCAATCTCCACCTGCAGTGCTCGCTTCCCTTGGGCTAGTGTGGGGATGGGCTTTGAGTCCTGGAGTGGGATACCTGGAAGCTGGACCAGCCTCCGTAGACTGCTCTACCCTACTTCTACCTTCTCCACCTGAATCCTTGGAGGAAGCTGGAGAGAGGAGCCCTGGGGAGGGAGAGAAAATAAAGACAGGCTCCCCTGTTTCCCTGTTTCTCTGTATTACTGTATTGGGGTGTCTTCCTGGAACTCAGATATGTTGGGTGTTAAGCACACTGCCTAATAAAGGAGTTTTTTGTTTGTTTGTTTGTTTGAGATAAAGTCTCACTATGTAGCCCCGGCTGGCCTCTGCCTCCAGAGTGCTGGGGTTAAAGGCATGCATTACCACACACAGCCTGATAAGGAACCGTGAGTGACCTGGAAAAGGAAAGGCTGCAAGCTCTTTGGGGCCTTGATGACACACCATTGTCACCACAGCAAACGGATGTGTTCTCCTCATCCTGGCTCTTCTACTGTCTCCTGTCCCCGGAGAGGCCGGGTCCAGCCACCCTTCTACAGGACACTACCCCTGGGTGGCAGCAGAGTTGTGTTCCTCCTGTGGCCTTCCCAGACCCAGAAGCAGGCACTTCGTAGGCCAGCCAGAGAGCTCTGTGAGGGAGAGGTGTCCTTGTTCCAGGAGTCTTTAGGGACTTTTATTCTGCTCTGGTCAGGCCTTCTTTCCCAAGAAAAGCCCCATATGGGCTGCAGTTTCAGCGCTACTGTCTGGGGTGGGAGTGGGGGTGTGAGAAAAGGCCTGCCAGCCTGGGGCTCTCTCAGCTGGAAACCACAAAGGTCACTGGAAACAGAGCTGCCAGGGTTTCCATGGGAATGTACACACATTCACAATGCTATGATATGTATGTGCTCATGGTCATGGAGATGCATGCAGAAAGGACTATGGGATAATGTAAAGGCCCCAGGGTGGGACAGTAACACCACTCTACCACAAACAGATGCTTCTTTAAAAATATCACTAAGGGGTTGGAGATATGGCTCAGTTGTTAAGAGTACTGGCTGCTCTTCCAGAGGACTTGAGTTTGAATTCCAGCACCCATATGGCAGCTTACAACCATCTGTAACTACTGTTTCAAGAAATCTATTTCCCTCTTCTGGCCTCTGCGAACACCAGGCACACACATAGTACACAGACATATACACAAGCAAAACACACATATGCATGATTTACAAAAAAGTCGGGCAGTGGTGGTGCCCACCTTTAATCCCAGGACTCAGGAGGCAGAGGCAGGGGATCTCTGTGAGTTTGAGGCCAGCCTCTTCTATAGAGTGAGTTCCAGGACAGCCAGAGTTACGACAGAGAAACCCTGTCTCAAAAAACTAAGAAGAGAAGAAGAGGAGGAGGAGGAGGAGGAGGAGGAGAGGAGGAGAAGGAGAAGGAGAAGGAGAAGGAGAAGGAGAAGGAGAAGGAGAAGGAGGAGGAGAAGGAGGAGGAGAAGGGGAAGGAGAAGGAGGAGGAGAAGGAGAAGGAGAAGGAGAAGGAGGAGGAGAAGGGGAAGGAGAAGGAGAAGAAGAGAACTCAGCAGCCATGTGTCCAGGTTGCTAAGCTTGGGCAGTAGAATAGCAGCCGTGCTCAGCCTGACACTTCAAAGAGACAACACATACCTTCAAAGACAATGGTACAACAAACAGGACAGACGTGATCAGAGGAACAAAAAAAAAAAAAGAAAAAAGAAAACAGAAAGTACGAATCCCAAAAATAGTCTTAGAAGAAAAGCCAAGAGGAAGAAGTGCGCTGGTCACCTCCAGCCCTAACAGAACACACAGATCAGCTTTGTACTTCAGCTCAACTCCAAGCTGATAGAAGACACTGGCTCTGGGCACGAGGCCATGAGGTTTGGGGAAGTTTACCACTCCGGGTCTGGACCGTGTCCCTGGAGGGTGTCTCTCACCCCTGGCCCCACCAGCACTCACATACACAGCGGCTCCTCGACGGATCCAGCATGAGGCCAGGTCTGCAGGTGCACAGGTAACTGCCCCTGGTGTTCACGCACTCCGAGTCCTTGCACAGGCCCAGGGTCAGGCACTCATTGATATCTGCAGGGTGGAAGGACGCCCATCCCACTGAGGCCAGATGGTTGGGAGGGGGCTGCACCTATTCATTGCGATCTCTCTCTGTGTGCCTCGGTTTTCTCACTTGCAAAACACGGATCGTGATAGTAGCTACCAGACAATGCTGACAGAATAATTAAATAGAAAAACAGCTAACCACTACACTGAGTGGCACATAGTAACCATCTTAGTTTGAAAGATAACTTTCATAGAGTACCTACTGTACATTTCATACTCTTTTGGTATTTTAATGTGACACCCTATTTAACCTTATAGACAGTTTTATCTGGTTCTTATGTCCTTGTTTTATAGATGAAGAAAAGATCCAGGAGTAACTTGCCCAGAGTGACTCAGCTCTTGGTGACTCTGGCACGTGGCATGGGAATAGGGGAAACAGATAACAATATTGTCGGGACTGAAGGGTGGCAGACAGGCCGCTAAGTCCATTCTAGTTAGCTTTCTTCAAGAGCTCTGAGAAAGCTCTGCAGGGTGTTTTGGCAGGGAGTTACCAGCAGGAGGCTGGAGGATAGTGCTGAAGGGCTGGGGAAGGAGTAGGCACAGCAGGAGTTTCGGAGGCTTTCAGGTACTCCCTGCCTCAAGCAGGCTGCGTGCCCCCCAAGACCAGCAGAGGCTCTTGCTCATCCTTAGGTAAGAAAGGACAGTAGCTTCTTCCTGGTGCCTAAACTTTTTATGTTGCAAAATGAGAGTTCAAACCCTTAATGCTCTGGGCTCCAAGTTGGAAGCATCTTGTTGACAATCCCTCTGTTGGTGACATTGGCCACTGAATCCACACTGAACATGAAGAGTTTATGAAGAGCATCCACTTCCAGAGGCAGTACATAATTTAGGTAGCCCAGTGCCATTGAAAACCTTCTCTGGTTTTATTTAACTAGGTGTTTGTTTTCCTGGGCCATGGACTGGGACTTTAACACCACTGAGTACCTAGCAACTAGCACAGATTGGATGGAGCACTTAGCTTGTGTACACAAATACACACCCTGGCCTCATCCTCTTATTCCAGCCACTTTGTGTGTGTGCCGGGGGTCAGTTTACATGTGGTTGAAGAAGTAGGGGCTGGGCACTCTGGGGTTGGAGCTTGGGAACCTTCCCAGGAGCTCTGTGGAGGACAGGCAGGTAACTCATGGAAATTCTAAGAGTTTGGGCCACTGTACACAAAGGAGTTTAACTCTGTGTTAGCCAGGGCCAGAAGCCTGCACTCAGGCCTGGACCAAGCTGCCCTTTTCACCATTGAGCCCCAAATCTCTTCAGTGGTCTGGGACCCCACAGATAGACAGCCACTAAGGTTTCCACAGGCTCCCCTCTCTGGGAGAAAAACATCAGAAAGGGCCTCAGAGCCATTTGGGACAATATTATCTCCAACCCAGTTTCATCGAAAGCCATACAGACAGCTCTCTGCCAGTTCTCAGAAATTCTTTGAAGGGAGGTAGCCCCAGCTCCTGCTGAGCCTGCCAACTCTAGGGCCACTCACCAATAGGTCAGAGTTCATTATAGGGAGCAGAACAGGGAGCAGAACCAACTCTGACCCTCCCTCTGTCCCGAGGCCTGGCCCCTCTGTGGGCTGGAACGCAGGCCACCCTGCCTCAGCTGGCCCACAGATCCATCAGCAAGGCCGTCAAGGTGAAGGCAGGATGAGCTGTCATGACTCACCTATCCCTGCCACCTGTGACCCTCCCCTTGTCCCTGGCTAAGGGCTGAGGCAGCTGGGAAGGAGACCTGACCACTTGTTTCTGCTCTGTTGGGAGGAGCCTGCGGAGGTTTCCACCAACTCATGTGATTTCAACTCCACTTTGATGGAAATTCCTCCTGCTCCTGGGAGACCAGCCCGAGAAGAGAGTGGATGTGTAGGGTTCTGGTCACAGATCAAATAGAAGTGGGTGAGGAAAGGTGGCCCCAGGCCCCTGGACCTCTCAGCACCCTCAATGAAGTCCTGATGTTCTAAGATCCCCAGGACCAGCCCCTCCCACAGATCCCCCAAACTGGGGCTTAAAGATGTACAATAGAGGCCTCCCAGGCTGTGACATGCTCCTCCCGTCTGGGGTGGGTGTTGCCCCAACATAAGCAGGCATAATCGTGCCTCCCTCTCCTGCTCCATCCAGATCAACTCTGGTCCCAGTCATCCTTACCTTGGCAATGGCTGAGGTTCAGTCTCTTGTATCCTTGGGGACACTCCAGCTGGCCATTTTCAATCACTGGGAAGGCTGAGGAATGAAGACAAAGACAGGACTCACAGGAGCACCTTTGAGCTCCTCTGCCCAGTGGTACCAGGCGGATTGCCCATGTACTCAGTAGCTCCGAGCCCCTCAAAACGTCTCCTCTGATCCACCTTTCTTTCCCCAAGATCCTCCTGGCCCATCTTGCTATTTTGAAGACAATATTGAGTGAGATGAACCGGGCACAGAAAGACAAACACAGCCTGATCTCATATCTGGGTAGAATCTGAAAAAGGATGAACCTTGTACAGAATCAAAGAGGGAAATGGCGGTTTATTGGGCTCTGTGGTGGGGTGGGAAGCAGTTTGGGAGTTGGTAGTCAAAGAGTGTGAATTTCAGGACAGGCAAGATGACTCAGCAGGTAGAAGCACTTGGCGTGAAGCCTGACATCCTGAGTTCAAGTCCCAGAACCCACATGGTGGAAAGAGAGACCCAGCTATCACAAGTTCTCCTCTGACCTCCATCCACACTTGCATGCTGTGCCATGTACACACCATACATACCAACCAGACAAAGAATAAATGGAAAATTAAAGGTATGAATTTCAGAAAGGATGAATAAGTTCAAGAGATCTAGTATCTAGCCTAACATGGTGACTATAACTAATAACAATGCTTTATATGCTTGGAAATCACTAAGGAGAGATTTTAAGCATTCTTCCCCTTCCCCCCCCCAAAAAAAAAACACTAAAATAATTGATCCAATTAACATGCATATTAATGCAAAGCAACGCACATATTTTGTGTCTGTGTATATGTGCATGTGGAGTAGGCATATGTTCCTGTGGGTGTGATATGTGGGGATGTGTGTCCACGTAGTTGCATGCGTAGAACAGAACTCAGTGTTGACTGTCTTCCCTGGTTGCTCTCCACCTTAGTTTTTGAGTCAGAGCGTTGCATTAAACCTGGAACTCATAATTCAGGTAGGCGGACTGGCCAGTGAGCTCCAGGGATTTGCCTGTTTCCACTTTCCCAGCACTGGGATTACAAGCACACAGTGCTGACTTCTTACATATTGTGGATCCAAACTCAGGACCTCACGCTTGGGGTCCTGGTGCACTTTCCTGGGGTGCAGGAAGCACTTTACCAACTGAGTCATCTCTTCAGCCTAAATACACATTAGTTAGGTTAACTATCATACAAGGTATTCTCATTTCAAAATATCACGTTGTGCATGATATTAGAAAATTAGAAAATATTCTTAGAAACCGAAGTGATATTTTGCACCTGTAATCCCAGCACCCAGAAGGCTGTAGCAGCAAGATCACATCAAGTTCAAGGCCAGCCTGAGACAGAGTATAAGACCCCAACTCCTATAACAAAAATAACTCATTTTTTAAAATATATTTAAAAAGAAACATTTCTCATCTGAGCTTATACCACATATATTATATGCAGTATACATTCTACCACATTCATATTATGCAATATAACATAGGGTCAAACAGGGTTTATTTTATTAACTTTTTATTTGGAAAGGATTATAGATACACAGGAAGGGTCTGAATGCAGATTGGCCAACAAGGAAATGAAATCAGCATTTTGATGCTAACACACATCCTGCCTTGATTGCACAACATCCCTCTTATGTCACAGAGACAAAAGCCCCTAATGATATTACATAGGAAAAGGAGAAACATCTATTGTTTCGGAGTGACAGTCCCGTCGGTGTGTCTATCTTTGTGTTTGACCCCCAGCACTGATGAGAGAGGGAGGCGGAGAGAGGAAGATGTAAGAAGTATCTAAGAGAAACAATGAGATGGCTCAGTAGGTCAACACACTTGTCACCAAGCCTGACAACCTGAGTTCAATCCCCAGGACCCGCATGATGGAAGTCTAGCTCCGGGGGATCTGGCTCCCCCTTCTGGCCTCTACAGGTTACTCAGGTGCACATAACAACACGCAGATACACAAAGACATAATTAAAAATAAAATGAAACAATTTAAAAAACAATGCAATGTTGCTGGGCGTGGCAGTTCACACCTTTAATCAGGAGATGGAGGCAGGATGGTCTCTGTGAGTTCAAGACCACTCTGGTCTACATAGTGAGACCCTTCCCTCTCTCAAAGAAATATTGATACTTCCGTTCAACTGTGCAGTCAAGTTTGAGTGTCTTGGTGCTTGCATCTTGTTTTGTGTTGTTTTGTTTTCAGTGCTGAAGACAGAACTCAGACCTTTGTGCTTGCCACCTAACTAAATTCCCAGCTGCTCTTGCTGCCCCCTTTTGATATTTTAGACAGGATCTTGCCGTGCAGTGTAGGACAGACTCAGATTCTTTGTCCCTGCCTGTTCCAGTCTCCCAAATGTTGGGATTCCAGGTGTGTGCCACCATGTCCGGCCTACAAGTGTTTCTCTAAGCATGTAGCTTTTATTAATTAGCCACTTCTCCAGGCACTCAGGGCAAGGTCCACTATCAATGGTAGCAGACGGAACTCTGCACCTCACAGAGTCTTCCTGGCCATTTGGCACTTGGTGTACATGTCAGGTCATGTGTGATAGGCCATGATTTTTACATGTCATTATAAGAAGTGTCCGTGTTGTGCTTTTCACAACTGCTTATGATTATGTCATCAGTAGTTCCTTGGAACCACAGGTTCTTTCAGGAATTTTCTAGAGTCATCCCTCTGCTTTGTCAGGACTGATTCGGTTAATGCCAGGCAACAAGCAAGTCCAGGGAGCAGAGCGACAGGAACCCTAGCAATCGTAACACGACAAAGCCAAAACACATGGTTGTTCCAGTTGCCTGGAAACCCCAGCATGTGTCACACGCCAAGCAAAATGTGTGACAGTCTACTACTCGTAAAGCTTAATGTTTTCCTTACTACTGAAACATATAGGTTGAAATTCTAATTTTTAATGACATGATTTATCCTCTCTGAGGTTTCATGTGGGGCTGACGGTCTGGCCTAGGAAATCACTCACCATGAAACACCGAGAGCTAGACAGAAGGATGGGAGGGAGGGCAGCTGGGAAACATCCCCGGCCTGGGGCCTGAGCTGAGGACATTGTCAGGAGAAACCTGAACACAGGCTGATTGGATGCAGGCAGTGAACATTACGAAGAGCAGAAGGTGGAAAAGAAGAATGCAGGGTGCTTGCCAGGGGCTGAGGAGAAATGCCACGTTAGTGTTTTGTGATGCTTCAGTAGCAAGGACCCTGGGCCACACCGTTCTGTCTTTTCTCACAACAGCAACTAACTGTCGGGAAGTGTTTTTAATCCCTGCTTTATACAGCTCAGAGAGGTAAGGAGGCTGGCGGGAGCTGAGTCAGGGTTGAATGCAGGCTTCTTCCACAAAGCCCACGAGTGTCTTCCATTCTGCACTGTTGAAAGAGAGACAGAGAGAGAGAAAGACAGAGACAGAGAGGCAGAGAGAGAGAGAGAGAAAGAAACGGGGCACCTTCTCAGGCAGGTTTCAATATTCCAGAAGGCCAGGGCAGTATTACCTCCTCGACGTCAAGAAGGGGCAGAAGAGAAGTCAGGCAGATCTTTGCTTTCTGGGAAACTGGGAGAGGAGGGGAGAGAGCTCGGCTGGAGCTGGGGACATGGAGGAGAACTGGCTGTTGGCCCTTGAAGGAAGAAACCGTGGGAGCCCAGGACATGTAAGCCGGGAGGAGGACCCAGCTACAGGCGCATAGAAACACAGGCTTTCTACAACGGAGCTCCTGTCCCATAACAAGACTCTCCTCTCACTGGGTTGAAGAGAAAATACTGGATTGGCAGTGACCTCCTGAAGGCAAGCTTCTGGAGAAAAATAACTGCCAAGTTCCTATCGCTCCACATCAAACTATTTCTGTACCTTTCCTCAACCTCCCAGAATAATCTATAAGGGGATAGTTCCCAGCTTCTGAAAAACCAGCTTTAATCTCCTTGGGAGAAGGAGCAGAAGTTCAGATGGCCAAGAGGTCTGGGGTGAGATTTAATAGCCACTCAGCTGTGTGCCTCACAGGGGTGGAGGAGGCAGGTGTCCCTCCCACATGTTCCCAGGGTACCAGCCTTCCCTGCTCATAGTTCTCAACATGTGCTGTGACCACTTGTGTGCTTGTCCGGCTCCCTCCCAGAGCATAAGCTCTGCGAGAACAGGGTCCCCATCTCTAGCGCCATGCCCAGCACTCGGTCCAAATAGAAACAAATAGTAACAGCAAATTGAGAAACAGTGTTGCTGCAGGCCAGACCCTATTGTAAAGCTTTACATAGCGATTTATTTAACCTTCTAACAGCCTTGGGGGTACTTAGTAATCTCACCCCCATCTCACAGAGGAGTGAATGGAAGCAGACAGAAGCTGAAAGCATGCTTAAGGTCACCCAGTGGGCGGATGGAGCTGGCATTATGAACACTGGAAGGCTGGCTGCAGAGTTGAAGTTCAGAACCATCTATCACTTCAGATAAACAAATGCCTGAATCATGACAAGCCTTGGGGACTGTGTACAGAGAACTCTGGGGTCTAGGGAAGGCTCTTGGAAAATATCATCCCAGCAGGAAGGCTATCACCTTTCCTGGGTACCATTCCCCACTGTGGGGTCGGGGGAGGGGAATCAGGAAAAGGCACAGTCTCATCAGATGTTTGACAAGTGCACAACGTATTGAATCACCACTCGGAGTCATCCAGGGGAAGGGTGAAGAGCCTGTCCTAACCCTGAGGGACACACGAGGTCAAGAATGTAACAATGGCTCAGAGACGATTTGTGAGATCTGGAAGATCTGGAGATCTGGAAGGAGAAGGTGGCTGCAGGTGGCTGGAGAGATGGTTCAGAGGTTAAGAGCACATCTGCTCTATCAGAAGACCCAGGTTCAATACCCAGCACCCACAGGGTGGCTCACAACTGTCTGTAACCCCAGTCCTAGGTGATCCAACATCCTATTCTGACTTTCTTGGGTACTGAATGCATGAGGAACACAGACATACATCAGGCTAAATACCCAAATGCATAAAAATACATAACCAGGGAAGGTGGCTCCGATGTGATTCCAATGGACATGCCAAGTAGAAGTGTATCCTTACAGTTGGTATTCTGACACTTGACAAAAGTATCTTTTGGGGGCACAGTCAAAAGCAACCTGAACTCTAAACATCTGACACATGTAGGGCAGGTGTAGGTAACTTCAGGTATGGAAAGAGGACTGTGTGACTCTGGGAGTCTCTGGGTCCCTGACCTTGCTCTTGCCCACCCTGTGCTGCTTCCTGTTGCTTGTTGATGGGGCAGAGGAACAGAGCACCCCCGGCTGCTGGGACTCCCAAGGAGGCCTCCACAAAGACAAACTAATTGTTAGCCACAGTCTTGGTTCTGATCTCCCAAGCAGAGTTGGGAGGAGACAGAGAAACAAGTCTGGCCACAGGTCTGTTTACAATATGCTGACCTTGGCCTGTGATGACAGGTGCCGGAGGCAGGGAAATATGGGGGGGTCCCTGATGCATACCCCTCCCCAGACAATAGACTCATATTTGGCCCAGGAGGCCAAGTTTGGTGCCATAGGGACTTCTGAGCCGGCTGGAACCTTGCTCCAGATTTGCACACCCAGGTGGGTATGCTAGAGTGAAACTTCACTCCTTTGGTAGAAATGGTGCAGGAGCCCAGGGCAGCCAGGGCAGCCAGACACGCAACTAATTCCTGGCTTCACTCCAATTTGGAGGGCATTTCTTACTCTATCTGAGCCTACAGTTCAGCTGTAGAGATGAGGACAGAAACTTAGTTTGTAGGAATGCCATGAAGATTTGCTTTGCTGAAACAATGAATTGGATCCTTGAACAACTGGCCCAATCTTGGGCATTGGCCCCCTTCCCTGCCCTGCCCTTCCTTCTTTCCTTTCCTTCCCTCACTTCCTCCTCTGTCTCTCCTTCCTTCCTTCCCTTCTCTTCTCCCTCCTTCCTTGCTTCTGATCACAGTGTTTTATCACAGCAACTGAAAAGTAACCGATACAGAAGATGACAAATTCTTCCTTGCGGAATTAGAGCAAACTCGAAAAGACGTGCGTCTCTGAGCGCATCTTTAGCAATGATCATACTGTCCACAATCCCCACTTTCTCTTTGGTCAAGTGGCTCCCTCAATGAGAATGGACATTTCCCTCAAAGATGGCCCCCACCTGTTTCTTCAGCGAGGCAGGAGGGCCAGTGTCACTACATATGGTGAGGCGGAGAGGGCTCTGGGTGGATCCTGCTCACAGAGTCCATCCAGTCACCCATGTTCCAGCCCTTCCTGCAGTAGGCCAGAAGTGCCACATATCAGGGCCCAGCCCCTGCAAGGCAGGGAGGAAGCTAGCTAAGCCCGGGACACAATTCCCAGGAGGCTTCAAATCCCTTGGAACACCGCCCAGCCAGAAACAATACTTTCTCAGCTTGACTAGAATTCAGTAATCCCATTTCCCTAGGGCAGGGGACTGGGTCCTAGAGATCAGGAGCCCTACCCCAGTGCAGCTGTTCCCCCAAACAGGTCTTCCGATTTAGCAAATGTCTGGGCCAGAGCTCTAGAAACTCACCCACAGACAGCGAATTACAGAGCACCAGAAGCAGGAGTCAGGAAAGAATGGACCTGGGTGTCAGGTCCTTCTGAACTGCAATATGATGTTCCACAACACCTAGAAGCAGCATTAGGATTCATCGCAATAAGAAGACCTTCTAGAAATGCTCTAAATAAACAGTTGCTAATGGCAACACTAACAATACTATTGTTGCTGCTGGGACTTGCCCTAAGGATCTCAGCCCCAAACTTCCCCTGGAACCCTCACAGACCCAACTTTTCCCAGGCCTGACATCACAGAACTAATCCCATACATTCCTTATGGGACAAAGCTTTTATTCTGTGAATTGCCCATACATCATCAACCACACACGTGCGCCCTCATCCTCTCCAGTTAAGCTACTTCCCCCACAGAGACAGACTGTTCATAGGTTCACTTCTTGCAGAGAGGAGCTTGGTACCTCCCATGCATTTTATTGGAGGGTATCTGCAGTCTCTAGTAAGTTTACCCCTTTTCCCAGTTTTGTGTTGAGCTCTGTTTTTCAGAAACGTCTACCCTTTACTTTTTTTCTCCTTAGGATCCCTCGGAAACAGCTTACCTCCTCTATAGGGCAATAATTTGAGCGTCCCTCCATTAATTCTTCGGCTTGTGTTACACGTTGCCAACTTGCCTGCCTGCGATGTTGGCAGGCATGGTCCTTCACACACAAGTAACTCATAAAACACGAGGCCAGTGTGCACACTCCTCTCTGTATGACATTCCAGTCTAGTCCCTTCGTCTCTCTCAGGCAGGCCCAGGTCTCCCTGGGATGATAGGATCGGAGCCAGCTGAGAATCAGGCACACTGTGCTGTAAGTACTAGGTTCGCTTGTCCTCACTCTGCGATCTTAGACAAGGTCTTCAGCCTTCTCAGAGCTGTGTTTCCACATCTGTTAAGCGGGCTTCAAGATCCCCAGCTTGCACTTGTGCGAATTAAATGAGACAATGCAGGTAAATTGCCAGTTCCGTAAACAGCACCGTCATTGTTCACGAGGTGCTGTTGTTCTTGAAGGACAAAGGGACAGAGTCTGCAGTCCCTGGGGAGACAGGGAAGGGGCCCGGGTGCTGAGGTAAACTCATCCCAGGCTAGGCAGATGGAAAGACAATCTTGTGGCGACAGCTGGAGCCCACCATTGCAGGTCTGGCGCCAAGTGCCAGCTCTGCCCGTTCCAGCAAAGGGGCCTTGGGGTTGACATAGCCGGTGCCAAGCCTGATGAGGCAGCAGCCAACTTTCCAGTTACCCCAGATGTTTGTCTTATATGGAAACTCAAAAATATGGCCTCAATCAAAGTGGCTCTTGAGAGTGTGTGTTCCCAGACACTGGCAGGACACTGAAGAGATTCTGGGACCTTTGCTAACTCCAGGGAGGTCAGGAAGGCAGGGGTTGGGCTAAATCCCAGAGGTCACTGGGGGACATTCTGTGTCATTCGCTCAGAGGGAGGGGAAGGAGGGATTCTGAGAGTTTTAGACTGACTCCCAGAGCCATCTCTTCTGAGATTCTTCTGGAAGGAAAGGCGATTGTCTGTGCTGTTGGAGCTGAGACTTCACGGCAACCCTTTTGTACGTTAGAAAACAGTAACATTCTACAGTGACTATCTTCAACAGTCAGACACGGAGCCGCCTCGAAAGAACAATATGACCTAGGGGAAGCCATGAAGTCATGTGGGTCCTAGGCTGCCCACTCTCTTGCTCCCATTAGGACTTGATTCTGCCGGGGAAGACAAAGCTTTCACCAAGGGACACAGTCCCATTTTATCAGAGCAGAAATAAAAGTAAAGCCACTAAGGCTGAGAACGTTCTAGAATCCAGAAGTTCTGCTTTTCTTGCCAAGCATCCCCCAAAATCAGTCAGCAGCCCCTTTTGTCCTCTGATGCTTGCACAGTAGCTTATTTGTCATGCCCACTTAGAGAAACACCCCCTGCCAGCCCTGGGGTAAGGTGTGGAGCTAGATGTTTGGCAAACTGTCAACACAAACAAGGCTCCTTAATGTCTCCCCCCTTCCCCACACAGTGCTCAGCCGTGCTTTCATATGTTTTAAATGTTTACGTTGTCCTGGTCTTTGTTATTTCTTGCTCAGTATGCTGGAATGCTTGCCATTCTCTGTACCCTGGTGCCCAGCTTGCTGAGCTGTGCCAAACACTGGGTGGAAAAGTTGGGATACCACCTGAGAGATGGAGGGAAAGAACTGAGTTTTAAGTCTGTGCTCTGCACTACCACATACATAACGCCACAACTGATCCAGAGATCTTCTCCCATGCCCACTGTGGCTGCTGCCTGGTCAGAGCTGGCCAGCTCTACTGGGATCAGAGTTTTTGGTCCACCAGTGGGCTAAGCTCACACACAGCCCAGATCATGAGTGGGGCAGGTAGGGAGACTTGAGCCCCCAGAGTGCAGATGTTGGCCTTCTCACACATTCCTGCCTTCCAGGGGAGGACATCTTTCAGAACTGGTTCTCTGGTCACTGCACACCAGCCTCCTGCAAAAGGGAGCCAGCTAGAGATCTCTCACGGACCACAGCAACCCTCACAGCCTGCATCTCTGCATCCGGAACAAGCAAGGCCTTGCTTAAATCCCATAAGCAGTAGATGTGACCTGTCAGCGCAGAGTCTGGGGGCCACAGAGACGGCTCAGCATAGACGCTTGTGGCCAAGCCTAATGATCTGAGCGCAATCTCGGAATTCACATGGTGGAAGGAAAGAACTGGCTCCCATACCTTGTCCTCTGACCTCTACAGGCACGTGCACACACACACACTCCTGGTAGGCCAGGAGTCCCTGAGTAGGTCAGCACGGCAGCCGGCACCCTGGCGGCCAGCAGCGGCAGAGATGGCAGAGGGTGTTAGATATTCCCAGGCGGGCTGATGCTATGTGCGGGATCCAGCCTACACAGTGGACTTAGAATCCCAGCATGCTTCACTCCAGGTACCATTGCTTCCTCCTTGGTCTCACCTACAAATGCAATTTCCTTGGACTGCTAAATCCCTCCCCACCCAGTTTGACTGTCCTACCCCTAATCATATCATCCCAAATTTCACCTCCTCTGAGAAGCTTTCCCTGATTCATCAGCTTCAGCCGGTGCCCCCAACTCCTCAGTGTTCAGACAGGCAAGTTATAGACAGTAGAAAAACACACGTCTGAAGGTATCACTGGCTGGCACACTAGGTTGCACATTCATGAAGGATCCCCCTTTTCTGATTTGTGCAAAGTGTCCCAGGACCTGTGAGTAGTCTGGTGGCACTGTCCTGTCCCCACAGCACTCAGCGCCGGTCCGGATCCTGCACCAGGCTCTTTATTGCTCACGCCAATCCACAGCCCACAAGGCTATAATCTCGGAGAGGGGAGGTACTTCTCCTACCTCGCAAATCTGTCTTAACCAGTGATAATACTTAACCAAACGTGAAATATAGAAGTCCTAAGAATTAGCTTAAGGAGGGAAAACAAGAAAAGTGGCACGCACACAAAAAATGTCCAGGGATTGAACTCAAATTGTCTGTTTAGTGGCAGGTGCCTTTACCTGTTGAGCGGTCTCACTTGGTTTGTCTTTCAAATATTTTTTAACCTGAGATTGCAGATATGGAGGGCCAGCTATAACTTGTACCATGCAGTCCGTCTCATGCAATAACCACAGCAACCCGGTGTGGATGACACTATTACCCTTCAGTGCCAGACTTCACAGGAGAGGGGACCAAGGCAGGGAGAGATAGGCAAGCAGAACAGGGACTGACTCCTGGCATGTGTTGGATGCTAAGGCCTTTGGCCTGAATACCACCTTTGCTGTCTGACAGAAACACAACCTACTGTGAAGCCATCTGCACTTACTTGCAGTGTGGAAAATGTAGTCACAGCTCCACTGTTGAGTCTGAGGCTGGGAACAGCCCTGCCCCTCCCACCTTTGGGCTCTGCTCCAGGGCCCCCACAAAACCAGCTCACAGAGCTGACTGCTGACAGGCAAGAAGAACACACACCAGGTCCAGGAATGAAGCCTGGGGGAAAAGGCAGGCCAAGTAGACAGAAGCCATAGGCAGGCACAGGCACCTGCTCACCCCTCCCAGACATCAGACTAAGACCTCTGTGAGCAGCGTGAAAGGCTTTTTGCTCACCAAATCCTCAGTGCTTGGCATATAAGAGGCATCCAGCCAATATCTGCTGAATGAATGAATGAATGAACGAATGTGTGTTGAGTTTCACCCAATCATCCAAAAGGGGACAAGGAAGAGGGGCTCTCACACCCCAAGGTTGAGAGCATTTTGGGACAGACACTCAACTCTGGTTCAGGAGGGGAAGGAGAGGACTGAGGATCCTCAGAAAGGAGAGAGATATTCTGGGCTCTTGGGGTCTTGGGGTGCGTGTTTGTGAAAAGGTAGAGGGAGTCGATCACTAGCTGGAACCCCTAAAATTCACTGCAAAGGGAGGATCCCCACACAAGACTATCAGGTTGAACAGAGACTCAGCTGCTGGGTAGATGGGCTGAGCTGGCCAAGCTGCTGGGGAGGCTCCCTAGGAACATCTGCAAATCTTGCCTGGCCCTGGGAACCCTTGACTGTGAGAGGTGGGGACAGAGAGCTCCCCCCAGCCCTCCATCTTGACACCAGTACTCACCTGGTCTAGGTGGGCATGGAGCACATGAGGTCACCCCCCAGAAGGTCCCCACACTGCCACAGCAGTCGTCCTGGGTAGTTAGCTCCACCAGTGGGTTAGCACACTGGAAAAGAGACCATAGACACTTGTGACACCTGCTGTCATTGCACCAAGGGTCCGAGGCTCAACTCACAGAAAGCCCATGTCCTTCTGAGACCAAACTCTAGGCTGCCTTTGACTGCAGGTACTAGTGTCGGCTCCTCTATAAGGGGACTTCCTTGGTCCCTTTCTGTGTGCCTGGCACCGACAGGCACAAACACAGGTCAGGGAGGAGACCAAGTCTCCACATTCAGCACTCTGCCTCATTTGAGGTAGACTCTCATGGAGTTGGAGCTGGCCTTGAATTCACTGTGTAGCCGAGGATTGCCGTAAGCTACGGATCCCGCAACCTCTAACTCCCAAGTGCTGGGATTACAGGGGTGGATCGCCGTGCCTGGTTTATGCAGTGGTGCCGGGGATCAAACTGGGGGCCTTCTGCATATGCGGCAAGTACTCTGCCAACTCAACTACATCCCATGGGAAACAGGAGCCTCTGTAGTCATTTTCCACAAGAATAAGGAAGAAAGAGAGAAGTACAGACAGGGGCCATAGCTGTTTTAGAAGCCCAAAGGGCTCAGGCTTGTTCTTACCTGTCCATTCACAATGCTCAGGTAACACCGGCCCAGAAGTCCCTGATGCCTGGACAGCACTGGGGGTGGCGGCGGAGGGGCCTCTCCAGCCTGAGCAGGTATGCTGTTGCTGGCCCAGCGGCTCTGGCCTGTACTGCCAAGGCGCCGATGAGAGGTTCTGGTCTCCACGCTGTTCTCATTGAGGACAGGGTCCCCCTCACCCCGTACCCGTGCCACCTGGTGGATCTGCACAGAGGCCTCAGGCGGGTGGTGAATGTGCACCTTCACCAACGAGGGGTTCACAGAGGCTGGGCGGAAGGGCTGGGATCAGAGCCAAGACATAGGCTCGCTCCTACCTCATTTCTCTGCTCTATGAAGAATGCCTACCACCTTCAGTCAGGTGGGCACCAGGCTGTGTGTCTCTCCAAAAGCCCCCTGACCCCCCCCTTTTTTTTGCCTGTTATGTGGAACTAGAACAATGGCTCCCAAGGATAGAGTGAAGTGGTAACTCCTCCATGGAAGGCTCTGCATTGGAAGCTGGTCAGTTCTACCTTCTCTGTGACCTTGCACCGCCCCGAGTGCCAACCAACCACATGCAACCTGTGGTCAAGGGATGCCTGAGGGTCATCCCACCACACGACCTTCATAGAGGCCCCATCCCGACTCCTATAGAAACATGTACATTTGTATCTTTGAGTTGCCACCTGCTAGGCAAAAGGCAGGGAAGTGAAATGCATGCTGAATTCTACCCCCACCGATCCCGCTTCTATCGCCCAGGCTGGGGGCGGGGAGCTCCATAAGCTGCTCTGTCTTCCCCAGCTCAGGTTAAGTGGAGGAACTCCAACGGGATGGAAGACAGAAGCGTGGGGAATGAAGTGGAGACCTGTCCCCGTTCAGCACAGCAGTGGTGATGGCATGCAGCTTACCCTGTGCGCCGCCCCCTCCACGCTGGCTGCCGGCACTCACCGAGCTGGTTGGAGAGAGGCAGCATGAACGTGGACTGCTTCAGGGGCCCTTCCAGCAGGGCTCTGTGGTGGGATCCTCTCCCTGGAGGCTCCCTGTCTGGCTGCGGGACAGGCAGATGGCAGAACTTCCCCGTGGAGTTGGCTGGACACCAGCACTCGTCCCGGCCAATGCAGCGGCCTCCGTTCAGGCAGGGGATCTGGCAGAAATCTACAACAACACTCAAGGTGATCGGCAGCTGGCCTCTAGTTGGTGACAAGCAAGCATGTGACACCTTATGGGGTGGGGGGCTCGGAGGGTGTAGCACCCCTTGAAATGCAGGGACTTTCCTTGAAGCCCTGGAGTAAAGACAAGCAGAGAGTGTCTCTTCCGCCTAGGACACAGGCAGGGGCGTGGTTCTCTATCAAAGCAATTTTGTCTCAGAGAGGTTGTGTGACTTGCCTGGAGCTGCACAGCCAGGCTGGGACGGAGCTGGGATAAGACTTCACTCGCTGCTGTGGTTTGTAACAACTGATAGAGCCATAGAACAGGAAGTTCCAGGCCAATGAGTCCCTGAGAGGCCAGCCCCCCACCACACCAAGACCATTTCTGGGACAGGGACTCACAGATACGAAAGCCAGACTTGGGATCGTGCCCATGGCCGCCTTGGCTGTACAGGGTGGTGGTGTCCCCCTTCTCACAGCTGTTGGCACAGTGCCCACGGGCACAGGTCTGCCTGCAGATGGTGGGGGTGAAGATGACCTTGATCTTCTTGATTTTCTCAGTGAGGTTCAGCCCTGCAGAGAGAGGGCTCGGGTCCTGGATGGAGCCAAGATATAACTCTGATCTCTAGAGCCCGGCGCCAAAGGCCCTTGGGATGAGGGGCACATCCATTCAAAACTGCACCAGCAATTCTCATGTATCAAGCCCAATATTTCGTTTTACAGCTGGCCTGACGTGGAGAGATATCCAGGTGCCTTTCTTTACACCGTCAAAAAGTGCAGAGCTAGGCTTTGAACACGAGGGCAGGGAACGGAACATTGCTTCAGCTGGCAGAGAGGGGGTTTCCTAGGGGAAGTGGGAGAAGATAAGGCCTGACAGATGGCTGGAATCGGGTCTGAGGAGATCTGGTTACCAGCTTTATTTGGCAGGGTGTGGGGAAGCCAGAATGACATCAAGGAGGAAGCGTGGACTGCAGGCCATGACGGTACGCATCATGGCGGTGTCCAGAAACACCGGGGGTTTCCTAGAAGCAGCAGGCTGCACTGGTCCAGGACTGGAGTTTGCAGAAAGGATTAATGTGGAAGTATGTGGGTCAGGGGATTGAGGCCCCAGCTTGATGTGAAGGAAGCAAAGGCAGGCAGATGACAGAGCAGGAGAGGGCAGACTGCAGTCAAGGTCCCAGGGTCTCAGTAGGAGCCATATCCAGATGTGGTTAATTTGGCACCCCAGGACTTGGCACGAAGCAATTGCACACATACTGTTTGTTGGTTGGCTGAAAAGGTGAAGGGCAAGGCGACAGCTCAGTCCTCTGAGAGTGGAGGGGGCAGCAGAGGTGGGGCAAGAGTGGGTTGGATACAGACACTCTGCTCTCCTCCGTCTGGACGCAGGGCAAACTTACCCCAGGGGGGTGAGAAGTGGTTCACGTGCGCTGCCTGCTGGGTGCCATCTCTCAGCTCAAGTCCTGGTCCCGAAGGCAAAGCATTGGAAGTCAGCTGGCCATTGGCACCAGGGGCAGGGTAACGACGAACAGTCCTGGACAGCCCCGCGTGCTGCTGCAGGGGGCGGGTCTGGCTGAGGCCATTCAGGGTCCTGCGGAGATGACCATAGTCTGGGGGTTTGCATCCCAGGAACAGCGATTCTCTGCCCTCCCTCATCTGGCTGCCCTCAACCGGGCGCTTGCACTGGAAGAATGTTCTCCATTAAGACACCTTCTCCCTCCCATATGTGGCTGATTCCTGGATATAAAAGGACCAAGGGAGGCCAGTCTTCTACGAGGGAGGACCTGCACTTATTGCAGTACTCAGGAATCTCAGCCTCTCTGGGCCTCAGGACCTTTGATAGGAAGCATCAAACTGTCCCGTGTACCTCTGGCATTCTGGGAGTCTCTGAGAGCCCACTTACGGGCCAGCTCAGCACTGAAACCATGGTGTGTGCCAGAACCCTGCCAATTTTACCAACCCCCCCTTCCCCCCCGTCCAGTGCTGGGAATAGATCCCAAAGACACGCAAATGCTAGGCGAGCCCTCTGTCTCTGGTACATCCCCAGTCCTGCTTAACATTTGTATTTTGTAGCTTGGCCCAGGTTGACCCTGAATTCACTGTCCTCCTGCCTCAGTCTCCCCAGTGCTGGGATTACAGACGTGCCTCACCGCACCTGCCCCTGACCCTTGTCCATTTAACGTTTAATGTGGATTATTATGTGGAATTTGTGCACAACAAATACACATCCGTAGATCATTGGGGGCAGAACCTAGACTGTATCTGCCAATTAATTAATGATGTAACAACCACATTCAAAGAGGAAAATGAATTCATCATCTCCCACCCCAACACGGCAGGTACTTTCTTCCACTCTCTCTCAACCTTCGCTCACATATTTGATGTTATAAGATAATCATCAGCTATAGATGCAATTTAAATTTTTTTAATTTACATTAATAACTCACTTAACATTATACACTTTATATAATTACACAGTTCCCCCCCACCCCAGATTTATCATTTTCTCTGCCCTGTGGCGGTTGGTCTGAATCACAACTCAGAGACATGCTTCTATTGGGTTTTTTAGATTGGTTTTTTTCCCCCCCTGTGGAAAGTCTCATTTTGTGACTTATTTTCTCCTGTTAAAATACTCCTCGAGGGCCAACAAGATGGCCCAGTGGGTAGAGGCACTTGCCATCAAGTCTGACCACTTAAGTTCTGTCCCTGGAACACATGTGGTGGAGGAAGAGAACAGACTCCCTCCCGGAAGTTGCCCGCTGATCTCCACAAGCCTGTGCTCAAGCCATGAACAGTCTGCTGACGGAAGCTGGAATTGGACAATGTCGGAGCCTGTTTCTCTCATCTACACCAGGATTTTCCCTAGGACACAAGCCTTGGCTCACAGAAACTTCAGTGCCGCTCCTTCTAGAACCATCCGCAGCAAATCCTCTTCCTGCTTCCCCGGCTTGGGGATTAGAATAGGAGAGGTCCTTTTCGCCATGCAGAAGTTGTAAGAGTGGTAATGTGCCAGAATTGAGGCTCCAAACCTCAGGCCCACTCCTCTCAGGAGAAGGTCAGCCTGATCCACTCCACGGAACGCAAAATCCTTTCCATGGGCAGCCATGTCACAGACAAGAGAGACATTGTCACGACATTTAAAGAGAGGACAGGCCTGTACTCTGAGAGAAAACCCCACAAAGGAGATAAAGAAAAGGCTCAGAGGAAGAGGAGTTAAGTCCATGTGCTCAGTCTTCCTTCTCAGAAGACGCACAAATGAAGACGGCCCTGCGACAGCATGTTTTAATCCATCAGACCAGCAAAACCCCCAAAGTTTAACAACATACACGCTGTTGAGACAGTGCAGAAACAAGTACTCTCAGCTCTTGCTGCCAGGAGCTGACAGAACTCTTAGAGAGAGACCTGGTGATGCAGGCTCTCGGCACAGTACAGGGACACTGTGAGCCTGCTGGTCCACCTCTGAGATGGTCTGCAGATAAACCTCTTTGAGAGTGCAGCTGCTCTCCTGCCCCTATGGGGGTTTGTGCTTCCCCTTAGCTGCAAGGGGAGTGGCCAATCGCTGTGACTTCCGAGTCCCATTTTTGGCCAATGGGAACTACCTGATTGGGTCTTCTCATCGCCATGACTACACAGCTGATGGCTGCTCCCAATGGGAGGACATGGCCCCCTTTTCTCAAGGTAGGGCAATTTTGGACACTCCATCCTTCATCAGCCTTGATTTCCTGGGAGCTCTGTCCTTCGTTGGCTGTCTTTACTGTCCCAACCTGCTTCCGTTTCTCCTCGGAGTGCTTCTTCCCCGGCCTGCCTGAAACACGTGTTCATGCCCAAACGATGCAGATATAAAGCTGTTCGGAGCCACACTGTCTTGGGTTAGCAAAACATTTTGAACAGAGTCGAAATGACTGAGTGGCCTCCAGCAGAGCAGTGGTTAAAGAAATTAGAGATGGCTACAGTATGGAGTCAGGTGTCCTAACAGCTCCTTCACATCAGGAAGGAACATTCTCCAAGACATATTGAAACATGGAAACAGAGCAGCCCAAATCCAACCTCCTGGATGGTTGGTTTTTTTTTTTTTTTTTTTGACCTAACAATGGTCTTTACATTTTTAAATGGCTGGAAAAATAGTTAAAAGACTGTTTCTTGACATGAGAAAACGATATAAAATTCAAATGTAAGTTTCCATAAATGAAGTCTCCCTGGAGCGCGGCCTCTCCCTGTCTATGGCTGGCTTTGCTCATCAGCGGCTCAG